>JAGDQP010019550.1:0-34691 GCA_022664845.1 Lepisma saccharinum
ATGGAACGCAACCGATAAAGGAAGAAGATTATACTCTATTTTTCCGAGCATTGAGGAACGATTGGATATGCAGCTGGAAGTTACGGGAGGTTTAATGCAATATCTAACTGGCCACGGTCCCTTTCGACAGAAGCTGCACCAGATGAACATCGTCGAGGACAATATGTGTCATACTTGTGGGGTGGTGGCTACGCCCGAGCATATCATTCTGCGATGCCAAGAAACTGAGCATCTTGCTAGAGATGAAAGAGAACTCCTGGGGGAGACCCCCGTCACAGACGTTCTGAGAACTCCGGAACTGGTGGCGGCCCTCAGGGGACTAACAGATAGAATTTCTAGCTACTATAAAAGAAAATTTATTAACGGCGTGAACCGCCGCGTACAGGAGACAAGATAAGGGAAAATCTTTACTTTACAGGTAAGCTGGTGGATGATTGTGTCCGCGCAGCCGCGTCGTGACAACCGCGTCTATTAAAAAACAGAAATTAAATGTGAAGTAAAATAAATTAAAAATGTGAACATAATTAGAATAACTGTGTCTGCTGGAACCCGGCAGAACTAGCGCCTTGAGGCGGAAACCGTCACAAGAGACGCTCTAAGTGTGTGAGTGGAAGAGGTGCTGATGGATAATATAGCGAGTAAGGAAAGATAACAATTAATAATTGTGCAAAAACGCTGATCTTCTGGAACCCGGAAGCAATGCGGCTAGATGGAACAAGTGGAATGAGTGAGGAGAGAGTTCGTGAGTTAAGTGAAATTTGTGTAAAGTGTGGTATAATTGAAACGAGACTACAGAAGGAGTAACCTGTGACAAGAAGAAGATGCAGTTAGTACCAGGGATGGAATGGCGAAAAAAACTTTGTGGATTTACCAACGCATCCACGCGCACCTAATCCTATGTTTGCTATTTTTTTTATCTTGTTACAGGAATAAGAAGAAGAAGCCATACGAAGAAGCAGCTCAAGTTATGTGTTGTCCTGTTTTGTCTTTGTCCTGTCCTTGTCCCCTTGTTTGACTCCTTAAATGTTATGTACTTTGTTTCTTTGTTCTTTTTCTAAATAAATAGGATATAAGTAAAAAGGGTTTCCCCCCATGCAAAAGGTCCATTTATGATATTGAGGCCAGGAGAACATTCTGGACGCCTGGCAAAAGCCCGTCCCGCAACCCCAGAAGTCTCAGACTGATGGAACACAGGAGCTTTTTGGAATGCCGGAACTCCGGCAATCCAAGAATCTCTAGGGACATGCCTGCCCCAAGGCAAGGAGAGCGAATATCTGCTCGTGATGCACGTCCCAGAAAGTGCACAACTTGTCTTGTGCAATGGATGCAAAGAGACAGGGGTGGAATGCGGGTCCCCCCCCCAAAAAAAGTCTACTAATAATGTTGTACTGTCAAACTAAATTTCATTATTCTAGCGGCAGCCGTTTAGGCTGTGTATTCTTTAAAATTTTAGGGTTGGCGGTCATTTTGAATCCAAAATGGCGACTTTTTCAAATTTTTAAAAAGTTTTCTTAATTTGCTATCAATGATGTAGTTTCATACCAAATTTCACTGTTCTATCTTTAATCGTTTAGGCTGTGTATTCTTTGAAATTTTAGGTTTGGCAGCCATTTTGAATCCAAGATGGCGACCTTTTCAAAATGTCGGAATTTTTCCTTTATCTACTTACGTTCATACCAAATTTCATGTTTCTAGCTTACTCCAAACACCCTAAACAATATGATGAGTGAGTGAGTGAGTGAGTGAGTGAGTGAGTCAGTTAGCCTAAAATGTGCAGTTTCAGGGGTCCACAACTAGAACATAGTTTGAGATACGAATATGAAATTTTGTACATCTGCACATATTTACCATATCTTCTTAACGGCAAAAGCTCATATTCCTATCTTTAACATCTTTTTTCTTACGGGGCCCACAAATCGTCGATTTTGCCATAATTTCTTGTTCCTGTATAACATGCTTCTGGCAGTGCTGACGTTTTCTGACGCGAAGAACTTGGCTCATGCACTGCCGTGCATGTTGATTATGTAAGGAGGCTTCTTCAGAGCACGGCACTTTTGTTCTACACAGTTGCATAACAGTCAGGATTGCATTAACTTATTTTATCTATTCAGTTCATTCGTTTACTCTCCTTAATGTTTAATTTCATCTCGTGGATTGTGGAGGCTGCTACGTTCTAAACCTATCACGTTTGAGGAACGGCGTCCCTTGCATTCTTGTGGTGGGTAAGGATGAGGAAGAAAGCAGCAAAAGCCTTACACTAGGTAAAGTAGTTGAGCCAGGATAAAACTATCGTTCTGTATTTAACTTTAAAAAATACAGCATTTATATATCTTTACATTCACATAAGTCCCAGATATCCTTTCAATTTTATTCTACGCAAGATAGTGACACTTAGTATGATCAAAAAGGAAGGGAATTTTCATATTGACTAACTTAGAGACAATTATAATTTAGTCCCATCTTGTGTCTGGTAGGATGTAATGAATGAAACCCTGAATTTCGAAGCATTTTTTCTTTATTTTATTTAATTCATGATAGCTTTGAATAAAATAGATTATACAAATCTATAACGGAAATGTAAGTCTTCAGTATATGTCGAACTCCGCACATAATAATGTCTGTATCTGTATATGTTCTAAGGGGTGTGTATGGCAGATTTATTTAAACAGACTCTCAGAAAGATCCAGTGATTAAAAATTGAACATAAAAAGCATCTGACACAGGTTCACACCGGTCGTTATATTTAAAATATTGCTTTATCTCTTTCAGCCACACGAGGCGAATGTCTGGAAGGTATCTTGAATTAAAGCCAGAGGTACCTTTACTTTCTTACGGCCAATTGAAAGTTAAAGGCGCGAGAATCGGTAATATTTTGAATAGTCCATTTGAAAAGCATTAAACATTTATCAACATCTGACTATGCTTCTCATGTTTCATATTTACATTGAACCGAACCTCCGTACTTACATATATTGTGCATCTGAAATGAAAAGCACCACATCGGTGCTTACTGTATGTTCAAAGAGAAATCGGGACTAAAGCAGGGCATTAGGAATACATCCAGAGCAGTGATGAATCCAGGGGGTTACCCGCGGGATTTCCCTCTGGAGATTCAAAAGTCCCCGCTCCGGTGATTTTTGTTTATTTCTTTCCTATATACGCATCAGATGAAAAGAAGTAAAAAAATCCCATCGTATGTGTGGCTGCCTTCCACATATGAAGAGCTTATATGCGAAATGTCTTATCTCTATTTGAAAACAAGTTATATCATACAAACAATTTTATTAATTTTAGCTAAAACTGCTACAAGTTTTCAAATATATTTTCTATTATGTGATTTCAGGAGTTTATTATCTTAACGTCGATAGGACATTTTAAACATGAGCGCTTTATCTAAGATATTTTTTTTATAGCATAAATTAAAAGATTCATCTAATTAGTATCCATCCATCTTAAGTCTCCATATTTCTTCCTTTTGATCACTGCCCTTGAAGATCTGTTCCGGAGCAAGAAACAAATGAATCAAAGGTTTACAAATCTCTAAAATCATTTCAATCCTGACATTGATTTTCATGTCTCATATGTTAATTGAACTTTGGTATACAGGCTCTTCGACACTATGTTTGACATGGCCTAATAGCTATGTTGTCAAATTATTATTTTTAATTCTCATGTATACACGCATATAGTTTGCCTAAATATTACAACTAATAAATATTTTTTTTTTAATGAGTATCAGCTTCCAGCCACCTTTGGTAACCTTTATTTTATATGGGTCAGTGTAGTAACTTTTGACTTCGACCCGACACAATTCGACCAGTTACACGCAGTTAAAATCCACAAACATCCATGCCCCTGCCGGGATTCTAACCCGGGACCTTCAAGTCGTTGGCCTAACACCTTAGACCACACGTCTACCCGACCGGCACAGGTCAATAATTATAGAATAGTTTACTTAATTTTCTTTTAGATTTTTCCTATTTGAAA
The DNA here is from genome assembly GCA_022664845.1 of Lepisma saccharinum. NCBI lineage: Eukaryota > Metazoa > Arthropoda > Insecta > Zygentoma > Lepismatidae > Lepisma > Lepisma saccharinum. The sequence goes on from JAGDQP010019550.1 coordinate 3,988, forward strand.
TTATTTTTTCTTAACTTCTTAATAATTTCTTCACATATTAAGTGTCGACTAAACATTGTTTTAGTGATTCGCTACCAAAACGCGAAGGTCACTAGTTTATAATAGCGACCATCTAGTTTCTCTTATCTGGATCAAGTCTTGTTCCAGTGGGTTTTGTGTAATCTTCCTTTTTTTAAAAGAAGAGAGAGATGTTATTTGTTTAATTTTTCAACACGATTAACTGCTCCTCATGTTGGATATTTAGGGAATTATACGCAAACGTACCCTTCCCTCGTGGTCCAGGCGTTTAGTAGTGGATTTTGAAACGGCAATAGGTAGGTACGTGGGTTCGAACCCCGCTGCTAACCATCGTGACAGGTTTGCCAGTGTTTTCCTCTGTTTCACAAGGTGAATTCCGTGATGGTTCTTTAAGTAAAGCTCTGGGCGATACTTTGTCCATCCTCTAACTAACCTAACTCGGGCTGAGCTAAAGATGCTTGAAGCCATTAAATAAATTCAAATTATACAGAAACGTGTATGACAATTCGTTTTGGGACCGCGGTGGCTCAATTGGTAGAGCGCTCTCTTCTGGTGCTAGGGGGCCGTAGGATTAATCCCTGCTCATGCCATGTGGGTTTTTTGGCGGTTACTGTGTGTGGAGGGTTTTCTCGAGGTTCTTACGTTTCATCCCACTTTCTTCATTGTACCAATTCATCCCATCATCATCCATCCGGCCTGAGCCAAAGTTCACTAAAAATCTTAAAACTAAATTCAAATTCCAAACAATCATTTCAAAATTATTTAAATGTCAGTTAATAGTTATTGTCAAAATACAACAATCGAGAATTGTAAAATTTTGAAAACAAATAAAATAAAACAAAAGTATGTTACTATGATTTAAATAAAAATGTATATCTTCACAAGAGGATACATCTAAAGTACATTCTGGATCATTTTATTTTCTGTGGTCTCATTCTTTGAAGGTAATATAATTCAACAGTTTTAAAAACAATAAAATAATAGTAAATATCTTCTGCCTACTAGATTTCCAATACTGTCTATTCACTTTCTAAACTCTCTTACTCTACTAGTTGGGCAAAACTTCCGCTAGATGGTAGTTTTACAACAGACCAATGCAAGTTTCAGATACGACCATATTGCATTTGATAACTTCAGGAGGAAAATTAGTTTCATTTTGCGCTTGTCGTCAGGAAGACTATATTTGACGGAAATGTATTTTGGATAAATCATGCCATAAGTGTGTGTGTGTGCGTAATGAACTTGTCGCAAACAAAATTTTACTTCGAAATTATTTATAAAGTGTTACAATACGATTATTGAACATATTGAAAACTTCAGTCGAATCCACTTACGTTCTTGTAAAGAAACGAAACTCCAGCTTAGACTTCATTTTCTATATGTTTTTCGTGCTTGAGGTCAAAATAAGAACATCATGCAACTGGTAGAGGAGTTGTACTTGATTTGTTGACAAGTCCGTTGCCTAATGTTCATTATGTTTAGGGTTTGGTTCCCAGGTTTACCGAATATGACGGTCCTGAATGGAATGAGTCACACGGCCAGCGGTAAATTACTACTAATTACTACTAAAGCAGAGCAAAACTCGGTACAAAGGCAAAGGGGCAAAAAAGCGCCACACCGCTGGTAGTAGGAAGGGTAGGCACAAGTCAATGGGCACCTATGAGACCCCAAGCGAGCGTTATCAAAACACTAGAATTCAACTTTGTTTCTTGTCAGGGAATACTAAGGAAAACCAAATCGCGCAACGGTAAAAGAAAAACGCCAAAATATTGTTTCTTGAACTTACACTGTCCCAGGCAGCAGGAGTACAGAAAGAATTGTCATCTGGTATCTACGTAGTGCAAATTAGCATAAGAGAAATGCAACTTCAACTGTTTCATAACTTGTACACCGCCTGGGGCCAGTTAAACACATAAACAAGATCATAGGGAACTATTACTTTTCGAAGAAAGGGCTGTTCTCCAGTAGAAAAAAAAAGCCTCACTACTAATAATAATTAATCATTACACCTTAGAGGAACTATACTTCTCATCAGGGATTCATGTATCGTAGAATAAATATCAATGCGCAGACACATACAAAAACATCGAAGGGCATACGTTCCCTTGATAAACACACTGTGAAACTCTCGTACCAGATACACAAACTTCCTGCACTCATGCCCCCAAAGGAAATGTAAGTCAAGGGACAATTTACGATCTAAATAAGCCATACACTAAAAATACTAAATTCGCCAAAATAAGAAGTCTCTAAGAAAACCACTTAGACTGAGCACACTCACGCACTTGAAAGACTGTGACACACGAAGAACATCTCACTGTACCAGAAAATAAGAACTAATGGAAATTAATTAACTTTATTGACCTCATAGCGAATGCTAATTTAAGGCCACAACTTAATACCCTGCTAAAATTATCAGCTGTGGGTGGAAATCAAATATTTAGAAATCTGGTAAGATCGGAATTTATTTCACTTCTTTTGCAAACATCTCATAGTTTTGTAATAAAATCAGTTTCAATATTCACAGCAATACATACACGAAAGATTCAAACATTCTGATATTACATTATTATATTATAAATAATTTTACAGTCAATTTGTCCAGAATTGATTTGCTAAATTGTTTACCTAAAAGTTTGCACATTCAACAGATAGACGGAAATTTGCTCTAAAACAGTAGTACCAGAAAATACGAACTTTGCCTCATTTGCACGCAAAAGTTGCTTAAAATTAGCAAGGTGACTATCAAGCATTATCTATTGTTATTATAGCGCAAATAACCACAATATTACTGCTGTCTATATACTATTTAGTCACATGGTCGCTCACACACTGACTGACTGACTGATCATCAAAATTCCCAGTTCAAACTACTGGAGAGAGAAACACCAAATTTGGTATGAAGGTGTATGACCATGAGTAGGTAAAGGGAAAAATCCGACATTTTGGATCCAAAATGGCCGCCAAACCCATTGTTGTATAGAATACACAGCCTAAACCGCTGGGGCTAGAAACACGAAATTTGGTATAATAGTACATTGCTACTAAAGGGTTAAGAAAATAGTACGATTTATATTCAAAAACTCCATCTTTGGTCCAAAAGTCCTAACCTAAAAATCCGGACCTAAAAATCCATTTTCCACTCCTTTTGAGCTAGGGATAGGAAATTTGACATAAAGGTGTATTATCACAAGTAGTTTAGGAAATTACTACAACATTTTGAAAAAGGTTTCCAAATTAGATCGAAAATGGACCCCCAAAAACTCATTTTCAACATGGTTCGAGCTAGAGAAATTAAATTTGGTATCAAGATATACAATTACGACTAAATAACGACAATACAAGAAATGTTAAAAAGAAGTCAACAACTTAAATCCAAAATGGCCGCCCCAAAACCCATTTTTCAAACCTTTGAAGCTAGAGAAACGATATTTTGTATGAAGGTGTGCCATCGTGAGTAGGTTACAGTAAATGGGGCAAACTTCCTCTATATGGCGCAGCCCCCGGGGCTTGGAGGCAGATCATCACCAAAGGGGAATAACACCCCGGAGAGTCTGGTTACGCTAAAGGGGGCGCAGCACCCTCAAAAGACCCAAGTTTGGGGCGCAGCACCCACGAGGGTCAGGGGACAGAGCCCCAGCGAAGCATTGCGAGTCCATATAATATATAGCCAGTTGGTCACTGATTCACTCACTGAATGATCATCAATATTCCCACGCCAAACTCCTAGAGATAGAAATACACATTTTGTATGAAGGTGTTTGATCAAAAGTAGAGAAAGGAAAAAAATCCGACATTTTGAAAAAGTCGCCATCTTTGATTCAAAATGGCCACCAAATCCATTGTTGTATAGAATACATAGCCTAAACGGTTTTTGCTACTAAAATGAAATTTGGTATGAAGGTACAACATCACTAGTACGTTACGAAAATATTACCAAATGTCTTGAATCCAAAATGGCGGACTCCAAAAATCCTTTTTGCACAGCTCTTGAACTAGGGACACGAAATTATTTGGTATGAAGGTACATGACTACTAGTAGTTTAGAAAACTATTACAAAATGTTCATGAGGTCGCCATCTTGCATCCAAAATGGCCGCCAAACCTATTGTTGTATACAATACACATCCCAGTAGTGTAACAGCCTAGTTGTTGTTCCATTTTTATATTTATTTTCTCCCCTTTTATTTTCTTAGTCTTTGTTTTGTTTCCTTTCTGTGTATTCTCTTAAGCTCATTCTCTTTGGTTGGTTTTAGACTCTTTGAGCGTGTTTCGTTTGGATTTTTCTTTGGATTTTTATCGTTATCCATCCAGGTTTTCGTTAGTCACGCAGCAATGACTTGGATCTAACGCTTGTTTTTGATTGGACCCTAGTCAATGCTTCTTGACTTGTTTTTTGTTGATTGGTGTGAATCAGCTTTCTTCTCCGTTTGCTGGGAGAACTGCTCTCCCACGCCATGTTAGTTTAGTTCCAATTTTAATGAGACGAATGGACGTCTGTGCTTTCCGTCATCTGTACTTCCTAAGCCCTCTCTACTAGAGGTAGATATAAACACGAATTTTTGTAAATATTTGATAATATTTCGGTTGATTTCGTTCGTTCCGGAAAATTATATTAAATCTTAGTCAAGAAGAATTAAAAACCGATACAAGTGCTACCAGAACTATTCAGCTACATCATTATTTCGGAATTATAAACTCATTAAAATTTATTATTTTGTTTTGAGGTTATTTATCAAAATGTACAATATGTTCTAAATTTCAGTATGGGGCCGCTATTGACCGAATTCTTACATTACAAGTACCGGTTCGTTGGATTTTAATAATCATATGCTTATTTCTCGTCTCCAGTTTCCAATCTATTCGAAATTCCCGGTTAGCCATCTTTGACAGCTACCGCATATTTTCATTACTTGATCAAATTAGCAACATGTCCGTTCGACTATCTTTGCGTACCGTTTAAATGTTAACAGTAAATTTTAATTTATTCGACATGGTTCGATAATTTTGGTTTCAACTCCAGCCACTATTCTCCGATGAAAAAGTCATAGTTTAAAATATTATTTTTGTATTTTCAAGATTTATTCAGAACGTCTTTTGTATAAGGTAGTGATCATCTGCAATGACATCAGACAATTAATAGTGCTAAATTGATTCTTTCTTTGCCATGTATTTTGGACTAAAACTTCTTTCGTGTAAGTAAAACTGTAACAAAACTTTTCTAAATTATATAACAATGTTTCGGGAATAATTTGTGAAAATATCCACAAAATTTATTAATTATTATAGAAATTATGGACATTTATATGTGACTACGTAACTTTTAGTTCTGCTTAACTAATACAATGTATACCAGCGATTCAAATTTGTTTGTTCCTTCAACAGTAATTCTGTTCAGATTCTGATGAAACTATATTATCCGTAAACGTGCAATGTGTAAATTCAAAGTAATAAATTGAAATTCTGAAATTTTTATATTTCTTCGAAAATATCTTGTGTTTATGTTCAGTGAACGTAGTATAGAAACCTCTCAGTTAACCAGGTACGATCTACGGCATTAGTTAACGTACTGTATCAAGTACCTCTTACAGTGTTTAGTAATATTTATAATATGCAGTGAGTTATTTAATGTTTGACTTGATATTTATTGAAAATTAGCTACAAATCGTTACGTGAAGTTGACGGCAATTGATACTCATTATTTCTGTGCTTCGGTAAACCTATCGTATTGAGTGATGTGATTTTAATTAGATTAGATCGGTTCATAAATCCGTAGACCAGTGGTAGGATTATTTCGCCAGCTGAGAAGTGATGACTTGGGAAAGAAACTATATATTGAATTTCTGGTTATTTCTGCGTTGACATATGAAGTGACTCAAGCATGTGATATGTGTGAATAAATATTATTTGCATTTGTGCGTTATGACACTACGTTTGGGTTGAGTTGCGACCGTCATTCGTTTGTGTTCGTTCGTCTTTATTTCAGGAATCGCGATTCCAGACCACAGGTGTGGGCCCTACTAAGGTAAACGTAAGACATGGTCTTTTGCCACCCTGTAGACTTCGAAGTGAGTAAAGACATAGTATGAGTCACATATGAGTCGTTATGGGTATCATCGTTTGAGATTATTTCCCAAGTAAAGATTTGCGTTTTTCTTTCTTAATCTGTAGCTAATCTGAACCAGCTGGTACTTCGGAATATGAACTGACGATCTAATTAAAAGATTGGAGGTGTCGCCTTACCGATATTTCCTCCCTCGATCTAAATTAACTTTTTTGCAGCGATCACAAGGATCTGGAATCCTCTTTCCCAGATATTCTTAATCTGGAAGACATTTTTGCGCCGCTCGTCTGGGGTGTAGAAAATGTTTGGAGCTAGAGGTTAGGTTAGATGCGTTGCGTGGGTACTTTAGGCTCCTGGCAACCCTATTTGTCTGTGTGATCCACTTTTGGGATCATTAGGTTGGGGACTTTACAGTTTTTTGCGACTCCAGCCAGGGTTTCCCAAAAACTGTGCGTTACAGTAGCACACATACGTGTTTTCAACGTTGAATTTAGGTTTATTTCGTTGAATAACCGTTATCGGTTTAAAATAATACGTTTATTTTTAAATCATATTTCAACAAAGATGTCATTGCGTTGATAAGACGTTAATACAACGCGTATTCAATATGTTATTTTCAAATATGGTATAATAGATTTTGTTTAATGTATTTCTTACGAATGATTTCTTACGAAAAATATAACTAAAAATGAATTGAATGGCCCAAACTATTTTTGGTGTTCTCATGTGCACGTTGACAACAGATTGCATTTTAAACCATATTTGAACGAAGTTAGAATTCCGCTGACACAACGTTAATGTGACGTACTTTCAACTATCATTCATAATATGTCCTAGATTTCGTTTCACACTTGTATTTCTAATTTAATTATTTAAACATTATAATTAGAAGCAAATACAATGAACATAACATATTTTTCATGTTTTTATTTCCATGTTGAGAACAGAGTAAATTTTAAACTATACTTAAACGAACATCTAATTTCAACAATACAGTAAAAGAGTAGTGTCCTATTCAGGTGGATTCTTGGATAAATAGTCAACGAGTCGAGCTACCAACGAAAAGTGCAGAACGTTTCTATGTTCTAACCCCACATCAGCTGCTCAGATTATTTACTGTTGGAAAATTAACACCGTATATCATGATAAAATCAATTTCTAAAATGAAACAAAATGTTGTATAGCAATAGACAGCATTCATGTCCTGTTTGGCCAACTAAAACCGTTTCTTTATCGTTTCTTCTCAATCATTATTCAACGTCGAATAAACTGTTGAAAAGGCGGCCATTTCGGTACATTTTCAACGTTAACATAACGTTTCGGTACTAACGTTTCATCCACGTATACTCAACGTTTGTGTGCTACTGGGGACAGCCTAAATTTCTGCAGCAAGAGATCCAAAATGGCAGACCCAAAAATTCATTTTCCACACCGTTTGAGGTAGAGAAACTAAATTTGGCGTAGAGATGTATTATCAGAAGTAGTTTAGCAAAATATTAGAACATTTTGAAAATGTTGTCATCTTGGATTCAAAATGGCATACCCTAATACCCATTTTGTACACCTTTCGCGCTAGAAAAAATAAGTTTTATATGGAAGTCACGACACGAGAAGGTCATCACGAGTAGGTCACGACAGTATAAGAAACCTTTAAAAAGACACCATCTTTAATCCAAAATGGCCACTCTGGAACCCTATTTTCCAAACCACTGAAGTTAGCGAAACGAAATTGTGTATGAATGTGTGCCATCACGAGTAGCTAATAAAAAAATGGGTCAAACACTTTCTATGGGTGCCCATTTGTACCATGGGGCCACAGCCCGCACTGAGAGTATTGTTTCTATAAAGGGGCGCAACCCTCAAGAAAAAAAAAACAAGTTGGAAGCGCACTTCCCATGGGGGTCTGGAGGTAGCACCACAAGCGAAGCAAAGCAAGTATATATTTTACAGGTAAAAAACACAGCAAAATACTTGTTTACACACAGAATGAAAATATTTTACCTATTTAGAAAGTCAATTGCTATTGGTAGTTAGTAATTTGAAATGCAAACGAAGCATTTAAAATGTTTTGCGACACATTGATAGCAATTGACTGAGAACGTCTACCTTAGAAAATTAAATTTACACGTCAGGACATCATATTCAAGAAACAAAATACACATCACAGTCATTCCTCCTCCGAGAATTTGAAGTTTAAACAAATCATTTCTGAAGATTTAGAAGAAGGAATATCTATAAACCAAGCACTGACAAAACATGACTATTTACAAGACAAGTGATAAAATTTCACCGTGCATTATCATTTCGAAACATTAAATTCGTAGTATTGCAAAAATTACATTTTAACTAGGTTGCTTAACGAACGCTATATTGAATTTACATTTTTAAATAAAAATTTCAAGTTAATTTACATTGACTTTCCATGTATTTAATTAAAGTATCACTGTCCAGATTTAAATATAATTCATTTTTATTTTCACTGAAGGTATCCAAACTTATACATTCCTAAAACATGTTTGGTTTTCGAAGCCACACCACGTGTCGTTGTGCAAAGATGATCCATGAAGCAGACGAAGGTAACTGTTTAGCCCTGCATACTGGTCATTCTAACTTACTACACGAATATCACCCAAAACATGGACCCGATAACTTCACGACATTTTATGTAAATGCTTCACGCCAGCTAACTCGCAGTGATGTATACGATATTTCCGGATTAACTATTTTTCTCCAGGGTATTGAAAGTTACTCCACATGGCGGCAAACATAATCTTAAACTTTAGAAAATATTTTCCGCATAACAGTTTTATTAGTTGAAGATTTTTAACTTCAACGCTTCAGCGATTACTGCTTTCGCAATTAAATATGAGTTTCTAAACGATCTTATTTGCCATCAATCTGAAATTTATTATGACTGCAAAATTTTAATTACTGACCATTACAAACATGGCCGACGTTCTGATTCTCAGGTCCAGAAACGACGGAACTAAAACGAGGCTAAACAGAAAACAAACGCTAACACGCAAGGAAAAACGAAAGAAACACACAAAAATAAATTAAAATTCTACCAATTCTTAGATTTCCCTTTTGTTACCTTATTTATCCTGCTCATAACCTAAAACTCAAAATACCTTAAATAACTAACCAATCAGAAAACATAAAGTAAGAAGGGTGCATACATCATCATCATGAAGCATACAAGGGCGGACAGGTTATGCCAAGCATAGATCGCTTACAGTAAATACAACCAACCTAAAAATTTAGACTCCAAAAATAAAATATAAAATATTACCTAACAAAACAGGTGGTGCCATCTATTGAATAAACGGAGAGTCAATGATTCGGATGACGTCACTTGGAGTATGTAAAGCTAAAATAAATGTACTGAACTAGGGACGGAACAAATTGATTGTGAACCCCTTGTTTTACACCCTGCTACACGTGCTAAAGTAAAAGTAAACTTAATTACTTATACAAAAGTTGAAAATTTCCAGAATCCATTATAATTTAATTTCAGAAACGATTAAGGCCTAAGACGTGTAAAGGATCAGTAGATGCGATTCGACCGACGGACTCGTATGTAACAGTATTGTCTCTGATAACCTCCAGCTTTGAGAGACATACGTGAATAGATAGATTCACTCGATGGCGTTAACCAATTGTTTATATATCCCGACATGAGAAGAAGGGAGGAACGTAGAACTAAAGAAAACTGACGATCGGTACCGAACAGAAAAGACGTAAGCAGAAAGGAGTCAAGGATGACTAAGATAGAATATTCATTGCGATATAGAAGAGTACCCACTTGCTTAATGTGTATGACTTCCCTATTCCATGCAGGTGCAGTCTGACTGTTTCAGCGGAAACATGGAACCTTTCTGGAAGTTCATCATACGTTAAACCACTGTCGTCCTCGATGTCTGCTTTCAGGGCCTCGTCATCCAATACATGTGGTCGTCCACTGCGAGGTTCATCAGCAAGGGTCACATATCCAAAACGAAATTTCTGGAACCAATGCCTGGCGGTGCGTTCGTTCACGGTATTCTCACCAAATGCCTGGCATATGCGACGACTTGATGCGGCAGCTGACAGGCTTACTTTAAAGTCATACAACAAACACACCCGAACAAGCTGCTTCGATACCTCCATTTCTCTTTTACACTGGACGAGCTATGACTGCTTTGTGTGAGCACCGTGCCTGTATTACTGAAGGTCGGTGGTCAGACTAACTTCCGAACGCGTAGCAGGTAAGTGCGTCATTTCGTTTCCTCTCTGTGAACGCATGATTAATGGGACGTCAAAACGGCAAAAACGTTTTTGGTTACCTTGAAAACAGGGTTTCATCAGGGTGTTTCCTCAGCCACGCAAGATAACTTGATGGAATGGTACATCAATTTAGGCCCGTGCACTTTTATTCTACAGAGTTGCATATCTGTCAGGATTACTTAAGCTTTTTCTATTCACATTTCGTTTATATTTTTAATTTCATCACGTGCTTTGTACTATAGGCTATGGTCTAATCCGGCCACAACTGATGACTGGTGTCCCTTGCTGAGCATTCTTCTAGGAGAAGCGGTGGGAAAGATTGCATTTATGACACTGATCTGTGTAAACTAGTTCAGCTAAAATAAAAAAAAAACTATTACTCTGTATGTACAAAACTCTAATGACTAGACTATGCATATTTAGATTCATAATGATCCCAGGTATTTTATTAGTTTATTTTATACAAGATAATACGATTGGTGTGATCATTTTGTTTTCTTTTTGTATCGTTCTGATCAGGATTATGATCCCTTTTCGTGTTTCGTATAAGCATTTTACACTATACATCACCTTTTTCGTTTGTAAAATGAAGAAGTTAAATTATATTTCACGCATGAAGCAGTACCTTTCTTAATATAAGACAATTTTTCAAACAGTTCTTAGTTGGTATCATATAATTAAATAAGAAATATTGCAAAATACAATTAATTCAATTGCTAATGAAAGTATAAATGAAGATCCTCGTGGGTTCAACTGTGATCCTTTGGGTAGCTAGGAGTTCTACACAAAATACCTCCAGTACGTGAGTAAAATGGCAAACCGAAATTATACAATGCGATTATAGGTAATTAAAACAAAAAGAATATTATAGATTAAAATATACAAACTAACGGTCTTTGATACAGAAAAAAATGTTGGTGGCTCTGATTAAGTCAGCTCCCAACAAATCGATCGTATTACCTCTGTTCGTGCTTTCCTTTACTGTTTGCGGAATGCTTCCAATTCGATATCAGGAGACACTAACAAAAGTCCTTTAGCTAGATTAATAAATTTTATTCCTGATTTTTCGAAATCAATTTTAAATTTGGAAAAATGTACTTAACAATAAAATACACTAAACTTTGTAGGAGATTGAAAATTTGAATACAATGATAACCATTTAAGTTTCAGTATAAAAATGAACTATACCAACTGTCTCATAAAAAAAAATATTAGTATGTAAAGTAACTTCTTACTGATAAAAGGCATCAAGCAGAAAATAAAAACTAACCCAGCTTCATAAGGATTTACATCGGTGAACTCAGTTCGCCAGTGTAGAAGACGACTAAGCGAGAGAGTTAGAAGAAAAAGTACAAACATTACAAAATAAAAAATTATCATAGCAGCCACTTAATATTTCGTCTTCGAGACGTATAGTCATTAAACAATTTTAGCCCCTCCAAGGAAAAAGACGAGTATCTCCAGTACCCGGTATCTTATTTAATTTTCATATGATTCTCAGTGAAGAATAGGTATAAGACAGTATTGAACATCTTCCTTTGTAAGTCACATTAAAATGAGAAATTCAGTTGCATGCCATATCGATCTCAATTATTCTGACAGACTTCTATACAGAATAATAATACTTGTACTTTTATACAGAAATTTTTACTATTTATCTACTTTCAAGGAATAATTAGTCCACTTCAATAGTTATGTGGACTGAGACTCAAATACGTCGCGCACAAGGTCGCGGGTTCAAATCCCGCCTTTCGCATGGATGCTTGTAGATTCTAGTATGCACCCGGATAATAGAGACAGACCAGAGTCAAAGTTTACTGAGATCGTCCATACAAAATAAAATTTTATCAAAAAACACTAGCTTTGGGCGATTCTTATTTATCCTAATGCGGGCGAAAACTTTGGCTCTATTCTAGGTTAAGGTGAACAGATTTATTTTCGTTCAGATTTTTAAACACAACGGCTCTTCCGTTTGTCGTACCTTGGATTTCGTTATCTTAAAATCAATATTTACAAATCACCACTCTATTTCTTACATTAGAAGGCAACAATTAATTTCCCCAGGAGAAATAGGTAAATAAAAAGCATTGATATTATGCGATTTGGCATCTAAAAATTGCGATTGTGCACGTCTTGCAGCTAGGCCACAAAAATTACATATTCTTATAGTAAAATCGTGTCCTCTCCCTCTCTTTCTCCGTCAGTCTCACATAACAAAAATAAGAAAACAATGTGAACACAGGATTTTCTAGATATACATGAATTAATATAGTAGAAATGGATGAATAAATGAGAAATGAAACAGTATACATAAATTGATGCATAGATAAATTTACACATACACATTGAGAAATGGAAACTGAGTAACGTTTGTCAGACAGAGACAGAGAAAAGGAGAGAAAGAGAGAGAGAGAGAGGTAGAGAGAGCGAGAGACAGAGACAGAGAACAGATACAAATAAGGGATGAAAACTTAGTAGAAAGAAGCAAAGAGCTTAAAATCATAAAGCACATTTTTGCAGAAATCCGACAGTAAGATATCAATGACCTTTGCTTATTAAATTTTCGGATATTTAGACTGGTGTTTTAAAAAAAATATTCAGTCACTTTCAAAATGGTGACCAAAGTTGGTGTTAAGGTTAAATACGTACAAATACGTTACGTAGAAACTGAATGATGACCAAATAGACAGTGATGAGTCTAGTTTATTCTTATATAAAGTAATACAAACTCACAAGTAAACCTATCCATGCTTCAAAGCGCTTTATTGACCAAAGTGGACAGATGAGTAGAGTACATCACAAAACCACCAGACGGGCGCAGTGGCCAAAAGTTTGTTTCATAAGAATCAGTACTTATAGTGTGATCTAAGTTGGAAAACGCACGATTATTTGTAAAATGCTTGAAGTAATGCAAAACAAAAACACATTAATGAATATTAGGTGAATGCGCTATCTTTTAGGCGATACGTCTGTTATGCCGTCATCTTGAAGCCGGCCATCTTAAATCTTGATCGATTTTTTTTTTAAATAGAAAGGAGATCATGTAACACTCTAAATCTGGGCCAGAATTTTACCAGAAATTGGTGTCGATGTGGACAAGTTTACCATAAATTTATTTTTGACTGATAATGAGAGGTGACATTGTTACTATGCGTAGTTAATTGAAAAGTTCAGAAATACTTTGCTATTGTTTAAACAATGCAAGAAATAAAAAAAAACAGTGCACAAGTAATGCGAACTGTGTTGATGGTTCCCAATTCTAATCACTTTTGCATTGGGTTTTCATTTCTTGCACTTTTTCAAGATGAACAGAGTATTTCGGAACTTTTAAATCAACTACGTATACTAAAGTCATCTCTAATTATCTCTCGCAAAAATACATTTTTCGCAAAACTGACTTCCCCAATGTATTTCCGGTAAAATTATAGCCCAGATTGATATGTTACATGACCCCCTCCCCAATAAAAAAATCGAGCAAGATTCAAGATTTTCGACTTTAAGATGGCGGCTATGGCGATCGTACCGCCTAAAAGATAGCACCTTTACCCAATATTGATTAATGTGTATTTGTTTTGCATTATTACAAACTTTGGTAAAACTTTTATTTTTATATGGGCCAGTCTAGTAACATTGGACTTCGGCCCGTCACGATTCGCCTTTTAGCTGATAAAATACACACCCATGACCTTCCCGGGACTCGAATACGGGACCTTGGAGCCGATGGCCTACCGCCGCAGACCGCTCGTCCACCCGACCGGCACATCGTCACATACGTTTTATAAATCAACTTGTGTTTCCTTACTTTGATCACACTATAAGTACTCATTTTTATGAATCAAACTTTTGGCCACTGCGCCCGTCTTTATGGACGAAAGCACATTAAATATGCTTTCTGGTGGTTTCCTGAACGCAATACTCCTCTACCAAGTTTGGTAAAAAAAAGCGCTTTCAAGCATCGACAGGTTTACTTGTGAGAGTAAAAAGTAGTTTCTGTGGTTCAATTCTTGATCGAAAAAGTAGAAGGACTGACCCGAATAAAACAAGGTAAAATTAATTGGAAGCTACTTGTATTGTTAACAGAAAAAGTAATGGCTATTAAGGAATTATTTTAAAATAACGATGAGTGCTGTATAATACCATTATACAGTTTAATATGTAGTTTCCATTCCTCTCCTAAACAGAATCTATTTTCTGCTATTCCAGAAAGAGGGATTAATATGAGAACCATTGTTATATTACATGTAGCTTCTTGTTATTGGAGGTCATGACTAAGGACCCAGGAGGAAAGATAGGATGGAACCGAAGTAATGTCCATCGAAGTTGAAGGTAACTTTCAGTTCATTCACAGCAACAATACAATTACTTCTCCTTATAAAAGACTATTGACAAACAACTGTTACACACCTACACATATTCAATTTAGGGTTGGAACTATTGACACATGGATGGAATTCAACCACAGCTTTATTTTATCTCGTTACCCAATCCTTAAAGTAAAAATCCATTTCTCCGTGAACCGTATCTTTTTTTTTTGCAAACATTTGCCTTCATACATTAACGTTGCACGAATCTAGGGAAAGACAACTGCTATTTTGTCCCCCACTTCGACCATCAACTTCTATGTAATACGTGCTTGAGTATCAATTCGCAAATTACAATTCTTTCTTTAAATACTTGTAGCGAAACTTTTTGTTATTCTCGCGTTTATTAGAATATAAAACAAATTTCAAAACTTCAAACTAATTTCTCAAACCCATGATCTCTACCTCCTTATTCACAGCCTTGTTCTTTGTATCCACACTCGCATGCTAAGAATGTTCAAAGGTTCCAACACATGCCTGATTTCAAAGACCAAGCTGTTCTATAAATTTTGCACCATAATTACACCTGGGAATGTGACGGAAAACAGATTATTCTCCACCCCAGATAGCATTACAACTTGAAACAAGGTTGTTAGTAACTCACTTTTAGCTTGGCACACTTGATAGAGCATAATAAACAAGCATGAAAGAAGCTTGTTAGAAGAACGTAAGCAGCTTGGTTGTTATAACTAAAATAATTCAAACTTGTAGGAAGGAACAGTTAAGCAATGAAGCTTGTCAAACTTGAAATTCCATATTTTTTTTCATTCACTGTCGCTGCTGCCGTAGGCTAATCTTAATCAGATTTCACCCTTTTAATACAGGCGTGTATTGCCATCTGATGAACTAAGTAATAATAACGGCTGCAAAGCTAGCTAGATCATGTGATTCCGTAGCCTGCTGACTATCGTATCGGATTAGTGTGCCGTGAGTCCTCCGATCGATTCCCATCCTGGGCATTTTTCTTTTCTTCAAGAAGTACTTTAAGTTCTTCTCTGTGATTCTTGTAACCTAGATTATATGATTCAACCTTGTTATACCCTTCCTGGCTTGATTTGCTTAGATTACATTGAACTGAATTGAATTGGTCTTTATTGAAGCAGACGAGGTTCAGCCTATGGCTG
The DNA here is from genome assembly GCA_022664845.1 of Lepisma saccharinum. Lineage (NCBI taxonomy): Eukaryota > Metazoa > Arthropoda > Insecta > Zygentoma > Lepismatidae > Lepisma > Lepisma saccharinum. The sequence goes on from JAGDQP010019550.1 coordinate 19,821, forward strand.
CTCTGCCACCTAACCCTTGCCAAAATAAGCGTATGGTTACAATATTACAATAAGAAAAAAAAAAAGAATAATGCACATTAGCCACTAGTAAGGGCAATACAACAATAATAGGATTAATGAAATATACAATGTTAGTAATATACACGTATTACAAAAGAAAAAAATAATGATAATAGAATAATGCACAATAAGGATAATAATAATAGTAATAATAACGAACAAACCTACTGTAAATACTAAATGCACTTATATACTAAATGCTCTTACACAGAGAGAGAGAGAGATACAGGCACCCAACACACGCATTTTTTATTGGTATCAACAGTTACATATCTACTAGGTGGAAAAAAGACGTTACAAATACATAAAGATTCTAATTACACAATACCAATGAGTGAAATTATCAGGTTGGGTCATAAGAGTTTGAGCTTAGTAATTTCTTCTGATGGAGGAAATGTTTGACCATATTTCTGAACGCACTGTAAGTGGTAGAATTTGTAATATTGATTGGCAGCGAGTTCCATGTTCTTACTGCTGATACAGAAAATGAACCAGCTGTTTTGCAGAGTCTGAAACGGGGGACATTAAGGGCGTTACTATTACGTGTTGTGTAGTGATGAACAGTTATTCGAGGGTTAAGTTTATTTGCTAGGTAGAGGGGAGATTTACTTTTTAAAAGTTTAAATATTAAACAACAATAGTGAAAGTTACGTCTTCTAGACATAGTAAGCATATTTTCACTATTCAATTTTGGTAGTACATGTTCCGATCTATGAAACCCAAGGCTAAATCTTACGCAGACATTTTGTACTTTTTGTATAGATATTGCCTTTCTCAAGGTTAAGCCCGGTTGGTAGACTACATCACAGTAATCGAAAAGAGAAAGGATAAGGTTACGGACAAGATAGCATTTAGTCTCTTTCGTGAAGTATTCGCGTAGTTTGTAAAGATACCGAAGGATTGACAAAGCTTTTGTACATTGGGTGGACACATAAAAGCTCCAGGTAGGATTTTCGTCCATCTGGACTCCTAGATTTCTGACCACCTTGGAATGTGGAATATTTACTTTATGTTCACTTTAATTTTATCAGGAAATATATTCTTTGGGTTATGTTTTGTTCCTATGATCGTGAATGTACATTTTTCTGGGTTAACTAATAACCCATTACCGAAGCACCAATCATTGATAGCTTTCAGATCTTCATTAAGAAGTGTCACTTTTGTATTTATTGGATTGGGTGGAGACGAGATAAATATCGATAATTGTGTATCTTAAGCATGTGGATAGACTTGAGCATGCTTCAATGTAAGAGGTTGGTCAGAAGAGTGTATTAAAAAAAGTAAAGGACCTAATATAGAGCCTTGTGATACACCATTATTACCTTTAGCTGGTTCAGATAGTACCAGTGCGTAATTTTGTAACGTAACTCTTTGTTCTCTGTTATAGAGATACGACCGCAACCACGATAAAGTAGACTTCGCTACATTGTAATAATAAAGTTTTGTTAAAAGTATATCGTGTTGCACTAAATCAAATGCTTTTCTGAGATCAAGTAAAACTAGTACAGTAACATAGGAGGAATTAATTGCCTGTACATTTCATCTGTAACTTGTAATAATGCAGTAGTGGTGCTATGGTGCCTGCGAAAACCGGACTGACTAACAGGTAGTAGATTGTGTTTAGTTACATATTTGTACAGTTGCTGATATACAATTTTTTCAATCACTTTCGACAAGATAGGTAATATGCTAATAGGTCTTAAGTCTTTTAGAGATTCCTTGTTTGGTTTCTTTGGAAGTGGCATAATTTTTGCTTCCTTCCAATGGCTTAAAAGAAAAAAATATAATGTGAGTTAATGGTGATAGAATAAATGGAAGTGCTAAGTTCAACATTTTTCTTGTATTACCGTCAAGTGCTGCAGCATTCGAGTTAAAGCTTTTAGCTGCTCTTTCCACTTCGAACCATTTCACTTGACGTAATGTAAATGGCTGTGACAGATGGTTAAATTTCAGAGTATTGAAATAACTCACGTTTCTAGATATAGCTGACTTGTCAGTAATATTTGAATGAGTTACATCAACAATATATATATATATATATTAAATTTGGGTCATTTACGTTGATAGGAAAACAATGTGAAGTGTTTGCCTTGCCCACTCCTAATTTACGGAGTTTATTTCACATAGCCTTTAGGCTACTGCTGTTACTAATAAGATGGGAGAAATAAGCTACCTTCTCCTGTCTTATAACGGTTGTTGTGAAGTTACGAAACTGTTTGTACTCATTCCAATGCATTTTTAGTTTTGTTCGTTTATATTTACGGTGCGCATTATCTCTTAATTTCATTAACAACCGTGTTTTGCTTGAATTGTAAGGTAGTTTGCGAGCTGTTATTTTAGCAGTGGAAATCGGGTTTTGTTTATCATCTATCTATATAAGGGACTTTTGTAAAAAATCAACCTTTTCATCGATTGATTCATATGATTTGAGTGCATCCCAGTTAAATGATCTTGCTCTCTGACAAAATTCACGCTCGTCAAAACAAGAGTAATTACGGTAAATTATATATACTGGTTCGCTTCTGCGTGGTTTGACTATGTTTAAGGTTAAAGTAGTTAAACAGTGATCAGAGCTTCTTATTGGCTCGTACACTTTGTGCGTAAGTACATTATTTACGTAAGTTGTTATGATCAAATAAAGCAGCGATTCCCCTCATTCAGTTATACGGGTGGATTTGTTGACAAGTTAAACAAGCTGGTATGTATCTAAAATATTCTTTAAATATGTGGCTTCCGGGTCCTCTGGAGACATTTTATCACAATTAAGATAGCCAAGCACGAACAATTATCAACCTGTGAGGCTTGATTCAGTTTCGAGTCAAATCAAATTTTCCATGTGGGAGGGTGCCCTCTGTGCATGCAGCACACAGTAGTATAAGGGAGAGGTTGTAGAGCACCGATCTATTCTATCGACAGTCAGTTCTGTGCAGGAGACACAACATTTGTGGAAATAAAACTACTCTTTGGGTGGTTCTTTGCTTTTTATGAAGGAAGAAGGTACTAACGGCGAAAGCGGTTGACGAGGATATCCTACAACCAACAGTGAAGGAACATTAAATCGTCCCAGAGGTCAAACGTTTTACTGACGGAGACATGAGCCTTCCTAATCACCCTCTGTCCGAAGTGACGCAGCTCTAGATCAGCATACAAGTACTTCTAGTGTTATCCAGGCCCTTAGGGATATAAAAACTACAGCAATAACTGGCAAAGGCAATGACCGAGTAAGCTGGTAGAGCAGCAGTCAGCACAAAGGGTGACAGTGTGCCAGAAATAGTAAAAAAGACTATTGTGGTTTTCGAGTCTAGATATATATTGTTACAGATGAAAATGAGAGTCTCTGCCTACAAATTTGAACATGACATAGGGACACGATACGAGAAGAGTACGAACGTCAAAGCCTGGTAAAACGGAACAGTTTGGGAAAGAAAGTTGAGGGTGTGCCGAAATGTTGATAGGTTTATGCATTTTTAGCTTGTTTGAGAGGGTAATGCTGTTACTGGTGAGCTTTATGTCGCAGTCACAACATGTCTAGTCTACGCTTTCTCCGTGACAGAAAATATCCTGCTTTGATGAACAGAAAGGGACTTTTGCTACAACACGAAATAGCACCGGTGAACCGGTCTCGAACAGAGTAGAATGATATCACAGAATTCGAGGATATGTAGGCGCTGCTACAACCGCGTGCTACAGTCCCCATATTTCTCCATCGTATTGTAGCTTGTCTCGTTCCTTGACACACTACATGCGTGAGAGACAGTTCATTAGTTATGTTAAAGTAAAAAGTGTTTACTTGGAGCTTTGAATAAACTACCACTTTGGTATCAACATCATATTTAGATTTTAATTAGTTAGTAGTGATCCAACCCAATGACTTGTACTTCACGGAATAATATTCACTCATGTTCAAGATATGATGTATCTTCTTTGCATACTGACATCGCCTAGTGACTTCGTTTCAACACAATATTCTCGATAATACATTAACACTAAAATTCAAAGAACTACTCACACACTCCTGATTTATACCACTGGTTATTAATCATCAAAACTAACCAGGTACTTACCTGAAAAGATATGAAAAAAGTTAACCATTTTGTGTTTAATAAAACTTAACATCGCATTATAAAATATTGACTGAAAATAATAATAAAAAAAATAAACACATTACATAGCCATCTAGTTTGGTATTGATGTTTTGTTTGTGTATCCATTGGAATTTATGCCTTATTTGTGACATAACGCGTTATATTTTGTGTGCTGGAAATAATCATTTTTGAGTTAATGTACAATGTTGTCGTGCTTTATTTTACTTTCTCCTATTTTCATTATATCTTCAATTATTTGTTTTGTCCATTCGTTTTTTTACAGATTCATAATATGAACTGTTTAATACAAAATATAACTATGATAAGAATAATGCTGTTAATATAAGCTAGTTTCCCGTTACTATCTTTAATTTTAAACATTGCTATTTTTCTGCATCGCTTGATGTATTTTGTTTTTACCAAATATAATAATAATGTAGTGTATTTTTAAGTTTCGTATTAAATATTAATAATAACCTAGTGAATCTAGCGCATTGCCTTGTGTGAATCTTGTTAGCTAAAATTCAAAACCAAATGGAATCACACCCCCTTCTCAAGACTTCATCATCTTTCGGTTATTGAATGTGCACACTCATTTCATGCGGTTTATCTGGAGCCAAACTCTAAAGGACAAAGATGGGTTCTAAAGGACTCACAAATTCTAAATTGACTTTATTTCATTATTACGCTTGTTCGGTTGTTTCTTTCTCTTGTTTGTCTCACTGCTGTAGGCTTGTTCAATTATTATTTTCCATAAATTCACCAAAACAGAGTCCATTTTACTACCAGAGTACTCTATGAAGATGAAAGATAACTCACATTATTCAATATTTTATCAAGGATTTATTTTCGATAATAATTTGAATTCCTTACTTAAAGTTACGGATCACAGTGTTATCACCTATTTTAAATGTATTTATGGCCTTCAGGTAACTCTGACCCACGATGTGCATAATATTGATCCGCAAAATGCGTTGAAAATTGGAAATTCCAAATTATAAATTGAAACAATGTAAGGGACAATAACTTTTTTCAGCTAATTTCTTTACAATAGTTCTGTTACATAGTGATTTCAAAATAATACGAATTAAAAATGTAACCGATTTACTCTGAATGTAAGTAATGCTAAGTCTTTATTAAACTATTCATAAAATTCTAATATTTAAGTTTGTAAATCATGTCCACCATGTTGGTATATTCCCTCTCTAGACTTAGATGAGAATTTGTATATCTGTTTCTCTCCCCAGAAGTTGAATTTTCAAGTTTAGTTTTCCCTTATTTTAAAGGTTATTTGATTCAGTTGTTTCTCTAAATACATGCATATAATTAATAAAGAAGTCCCATATTTGGTAGCTTAATGTACGCCCTCTTATTTGACGTCTTTATTAGTCGAAGTAGAAAGATATATCTACATTGTCATATAGATTGAAACGTATAATATAAAAATATGTAATATAGGTCGAAGAAAATGTGTTTATCGCAAAATTAGCTATAAAAAAAACAAGAAAGATACTATTCATGTTCGAAAAATGCTCTACATCTTTCGCTTTTCAGTTTTCTACGAGTATTTAGAGATGACAGAAATAATTGACAGTTTTTAAATTTATAGTTTAAAAGAAATGTTCTCAACTATTTACCCAAGATAATACTTTGTTTTCTAATGAGAATCATTTTACTTGTTGAACAGAAAGCATACTTTCTTATTTTGAACATAATACATTATTGAGTTATTTCAAATTAATAGAATTTGGCACGTTCCTATATATTATAGGTATTTAACATTTTGCTTTTGGGTATGAATTATATAGTATTGTAAACGTCGCAAGATTTGGTGTTTATTGGGGTGTAATAATGGCCAATTTGCCATGTGAACGACTTTTTTCTGGTGCTAAAATGAGCTTGGAATTCTTGTGAAATGTCTGAATTGTTCGTTCATGGGGTTTTCTTTGCATTGCAAGAGATTTTACTTTAATGTAGTGATAGGTTTTACTTTGACGTTCATCGGGGTGGTTTCTCTCATAAAGGGAATCTAAGTATATTGATAAAAAAGGACTAAAGTGTCGCGAATATTATTTTGAAGGAACTACAATTTACTGTGGTTATGTTTTCCCAAAATGATGTGCAGATTTCGGAATGCATTACTGCGCTATTCAATTCAAAGTGAATTTAAAGTATATGGTTGTGGTCTATTGTCTATTTCACCTAGCCTTGTCAGACGTACATTAAAATTATTAAATTTGTTTATCACGGTAATTTGTTTGCTTTCCGAGTATCGTGCTGTAACGTTTGACTCAATAAGTTTCTTAACGAAATTTAATGGTTTTATTTAATTTTTGTTATAATGTGAATTTCCACATGAGTGGATTTTGTGAGTTGTATCCGAGCCTGCAACTGTCGCAGGTCAATTTATGTAAATACTATACATGAGGATATTAGTTTGGCATCAAGTCCTAGGTATTAAGACAGCTTTACAAATATCACTTTACAAACATATGTACAAAATAAATAGAAATTTCCTATTACAAATTCAAATATTTCAGTACCGCTTGTTGAACTTCCAGTATAATCACATTTCTTTTCACAAGAAAAAAAAAAACATTCTTCATTCAATACGAGGTAACGAAACCAATTTGAATTTCCCAATTTTTGGAATCTAGTGTTCTTTTCAGTTCACATCTTATACACTTTTCTATCACTTCAGTTTCCATTCATTAACTTATTAGAGAATCGTTTTCCTTCTTTTATATTTCGTTCATAGAAACAAAACCTGTCATATAAATTCTACAAAATATGTAGCCCCTGATACATGAAATTAGTAGTAGGTTTATGTACTACCCCGTTCGAGTTCTATGTAATGAATTCTCCACTCATATTAGTACGGTACCCTTTAATATTCAAGCTTTACCGCAATTAACTTAAAAGTACGATGAACGCGTTTCAACTGTTATTTAATTTTATATTCGTCTTCTGATTGAACCAAATAATCACACTGCGAAATTCCCTGGCCTATATTGTAGAAAGTAGTTAGTAATGTAAGCAACCACGCACGGCACTTCTCATGTCTTTAGAGCACGCTTGTCACATTTTCATATTTTTTTTTCTTCAGATTTACAGGTGAAAAATTTGAAGGTTGGAACTTTCGTTAAAGTTAAGGAATTATCTTAAAAATTTGAAACCTTGGAATTAAATAGTGTTGTCCACAAACATTAGAAGAAAGATACGGTATGCTTCTGAACCACCAGAATTGCCGTGTAACTTTTGTTAAAAATGGACAAGTGTGCTCCCAGCACGGCTGTTTTGCAGAGTTACATAACAGAATTACATTAACTTCTTTCTATGCAACCTGCTTTATTATTTTTTAAAAAATCATCAGGTGAACTGTAGAGGAAGCTATGGTATAAGCCTGTCACGTCTGAGGAATGGTAACCCATGCGAGAAAACTATTATACAGGTCGGGGCAAGGATAGGGAAGAGAGTAGCTAGGACTTATCTATCTATAGTAGTTGAGCCAGAGTCAAAATTATTGTTCTGCATTCAACTTCGACTATATGTGCCTATCTAGATTCAAAATGTTTCCAGGTAGTCATAAAAATTAGACATCCTGAATTTCAAGGTAGTTTAAAGCAACCAAACTATTATAACACACATGCTATTATTTTGATCTTGTGGATGCCAAGTATACGACACTAAGGGTGTTCGCACGTCCGAAGTCAATTCCGGAATTCCGAATACCCCTATATCGCATCTCTTTCGACGTATACCAGGTGTATGCATAAGTTTTTGCCGGTTTTTGTGGTAAAGAAAACACGTAATTTTCAAGGGAAATTAATTTTGTTTTATTCAAAATATTTGCCATCGGCTTCTACACATTTCGCCCATCTTTCAGGTAATTGATGCATACCATGCCAGAAAAACTGCTTGTCTTTTGCGGCAAACCATTCGTCGAGTCATTTTCCTAAGTCTTTGAAATTGCTGAAGTGCTGCTCTGCGAGCGCGTGCCCCATTGATGCGAAGAGGTGATAGTCAGATGGTGCCAGGTCTGGGGAGTACGGCGGGTGCGGAAGGATATCCCATCCAAGCGATTTCAAGGTGCCTTTCACTGGTTTTGCTGTGTGAGACGGCGCATTGTCCTGTAATACAATCACTTGCCATGTCTTCGGACCCATTCCGGTGGTCTTTCGATCAATGCGTGATTTAAATTAATCATTTGTTGGCGACAGTGTTGTGCATTAACGGTTTCGCCGGGCTTCAAGAGTTCATAATACACAATACCGTTCTGGTCTCAATAGACACAAAGCATGGTCTTCTTGCCGAAGCGATTTGACCTTGGTGTTGAATCACCGGCTTCGCCAGGTGAAAGCCACGATTTTTTCCGCTTCGGGTTTTCAAAGTAAATCCATTTTTCGTCACCCGTCACAATTCGATACAAAAAGGATTTTCTTTCGTGGCGTTGAAGCAGCATTTCACAAGTGACTTTGCGATTTTCCATTTGACGTTCATTCAAATCGTGTGGGACCCATTTACCCAGTTTATTGATCTTCCCCATTGTTCGAAAACTTCTGATGATTGTTTCTTGTGACACATTTCATGCTTTTGAAAATTGCTGTTGAGTTTGAGTTGGGTCATCCTCCAAAATCACCTGCAATTGCTCGTTTTCGCACTTTTGTGGTCTACCAGAGCGCGCACTGTCTTTCACATTGAAATCACGTCTTTTAAATTGTCGAAACCATGTCTTCCATGTTCTAATCGATGGAGCGTGTTCACCATATGTTTCTACCAGCACACGATGACTTTCAACAGCCTTTTCTTTTGATTAAATAAGAAAAGCAATTCGTGCCGCAAATGTTCTTTTTCAGGCACAAACTTCGACATGATCACTGAACGATAACACAAAGACGCTGGTGTTTGGCGGACTCAACTTGTGTGTGTTTGTAGTTTAATGTCAGACGAACAAAATGACGTATGTGTCAAATGAATACGCTGCGTACTTTTCGCTGACGCCATCTATTAGGTAAACCGGAAACTACTTATGCATACACCTGGTACGTTGAACTGATAAGAATGAAACCAACCACTCTGATAGACTCACTATCTCCCTGTGTATTTCTAAAAGCGAATTTTCGTGTTTGTGAAGGAAGTTCATGGGATGAGAAACATATAAATAGAATGAAAAATTGGTAAATTGTATTACTTATTTTGTGATATTATGTTGCTAAGATGGATGATGATGATAATAATGTTGATGATAGCTAAACAAGGTAGAGCTGCGATTCTTGTAGCAATTGCAAAGGCTCTGGTCCATTGATAGCATTTTAGCCACGCAACCACTAAATTTATAAATTAGGATGGCAACACTGACAATTTTAGTATTTAGGTACGAGAAAGCCCACAATACTTTTATATTTTGCCGAATAATGTTTGTGAAGTTTGGCGCAGCTAGGTCTAACTAAATGGAAGCAATTTGAATTATGGAGTTTTTTAAAATGGTTTTGCAACACTGAACTATTGCACCAATCAAGACTGTTCCACCGGCTCTGAGTTAGTCTAGCCAAGATTTTTCCAATGACACCTCGGCAACGTCTCTACACTTCGTGACTTATGAGATATATTTTTGGGCACGGGTCGACATCACTGACAACGGTGTGCCTGGGGACGTTAACACCCACAGTATATTGCTATTGTGTCCCATAATGTTTATGCCAAGTTTGGTTGTGCTATGTCTAAAGTAACTAAAACAATTTAAAAACATAATTATAATTTTATAAAAAGCAGGTTGGTAACACTGGAAAGTAAGGTACTTGGGGATATAGAATAATTCAGTATTTTTGCATTGTGTCAAATATATTTATGACAAGTTTGGCGGATCTATGTCTAATTGAATGGAAGCAATTTGAACAATGGATTATTAAATGCGTTAATAACACTGAACTACTGCACCAAAGAAGACAGTTACGGCAGCCCTGAGCAAGATTAGTCGTGATCTTTCCAACGACACCTCAAACATCTCTCAACACCATGTAGTTCCTTAGATTTAATGTGTAGACAAAGACAGACAAGCGGACGGAATGAGCGGGATTATAAGTTTCCTTTAGCTATAACTTCGCTATCAAGGGACCTAGAAAAACGAGAGATTCTTAGGTAAGTATCTCTCCGCTGAGACAGAGCATAAAATAAACAACGGTAAACTGCAAATGAGTGAATACACTTCTAGAGAACAAACCAGGTACAGCGCAAATTCGCATATCTATCGTCCATAACAACAACGCGAAGGATTTTTTGGGGGAAGGGGGAGGAAAAGGCCTGGTCTTTTTCGCAGTGTCATTTGTCTAGTTTGACTGAGTAAAACCTGAGTAATGACGGACAGCAGCGGGTATCGAACGCAGGTCTTTCCGATGACAAGGCGAGTACTCTAGAAACTGTTCTATCTCGTCGGTACATTTATTATTTATCAAAAGTTAGGACATTTATATACGAATGAATCCACTAGATGGGTCTGCAAGTTGGTGACAGGAGACCGCTTAGCACCTAACTTTGGAAGGAATGACTTTACTATACTTCCTTCAAACCCTGAGTTCAAAAGTCAAACGGTAGTCATATATTTATCACAGCAACTAAGATCTTCGTGACCTGTAATTCAAAAAGTTAAAGGACTTTTATAGTTGAGATAACACTGAAATACAATTTTGCACTTAGGATAAGACAGTTTACAAACCAATTCTTTGCAACATAACATATGCTTTATTTCAAATTACTACTAATAAAACCGGTAATTAAAGTTCATGAAAAGGAACTCCATACTGCGGTCATTTGGTAACTATGAATTTCAAATCTGAAAAAAAAATATGGATGTAAAAATCGAATGGATCAAACGGTATGGCAGACTAAACATCTAAGAACGGTTTTTACTTAACTATATATTTCTTTAAAGACTTTTCTATACTTCAATATAGCATACGTGGGCTAAAACGCGACGTTACTTTGATTATCTATGAAAATAAGAAAATTAACCTAACACAACTTTCTCGACTTTAATGAATATTAGATATAGTGCTCAAAATGTAGTTTTAAAATGGATGTATTATGCAAACTAATACGCTATCGAATATTCTGTTTGTATAAAAATCCTTATTTTCTTGTAATATTTACAGGAAGAATTAAAATTAGATCTTCAATGGATCCTCTGTTGAGTGAAGTACTATCCATATTCCTGATATTCCGATGTTTGCTAGAAAATTTCCAAAGAGATGCTAGAGCTGAGAAACCTGTTCAATGTAAGTTTTTGTACTTACTCACAGAAGCGGATCAATCATGTTATTTTGCTTATCTATCGTTATAAGTATTGTATGTAATCAGTGATTCACTGAAGTTAATTTTGACGGAAAGTCATTGTAAATTATCGCAACAAACTTTGCTGATCTTTTGTCTGTTAACTGTGTTAGAAACGTTCATTCTTTTACTCCAGAACACCAAATACTAGGAAAAGAAAACTTTCCAAACAAGCTTAACTTATGCTGAAGCACTTGCACTTTTCGGTAGAACACTGAAGAAGACGATGATCATTAGTGGTGTTCTTGTCAAACACACGTTACTTACCAAAATAGTATTTATGTAAAATGCTTCAGATTCAAGGATAGAACGGAACAGGATCAGAAGAATATTTTAACACCTTTCAAAGTCTTCAAAAGGAATCGAGTTTTTAAATAATCATCCATCTTAAGTTTCAATAATTCTTTCCATTGCATACAATTTACTGTACTTTTGAGTTCCTCTACAGAAAACATTGTTTTTATTATTTTGCTTCAATGTAAATTATTTCACTTTCTTTTGGCATCTTCCGTCACTTTAATATTTCATTGACGATAAATAAAATTTCATAATTATATACAAAAGACTTGTGATTTGTGTCAATGTGATTTCTGTTTCATACAATTCTTATATTAAACTGCCTATCACATTGAGATAATTTGATTATCATAATATTTTCCCTAATTATAGGATCCACAATATTTAATTTTATTTTTATGGTTCGTTTAGATCAAAAGCACAATATAATAGGAATGAGCACTGATAGTCTGAGTGGTCGTAGATCAGTTGCTAGAGCGGTGAATAATCGCCCACCCGGACTGAAGGTTTTCCAGTCTCGGGGTAGTATCTTTAAGTTAGGTTCTGTCCGACATCCTTCCCATACCATTTTTCGGTCTGAACGAAAGATCTCTAGACGCCGTACATAGGCCTCGATTTAGTTTTTTGGAGGTTCGAGTGGATTTGAGCACGTTTCATGTGTGATTTCTTACCTAACATGCTCTTCAATAATTCTTAATTAGTGGTGGAATTTTGTTTCCAGAGCATCAATTTAGCAACAGACATCGCACTCGTAAGATCTGAAACAAGTTTGATGGTCAGCAAAATGCAGAAACTTATTTCTACTGTACCAATAGCGTTGTAGCATGTTTCTATAAAGTGTTATTTATTAGAAGACGTTTATTTTGTGCTTTAACACGATTAATATTACCTTTATTTACTACTAGATAAAATAAATAAGCATTGCATTTTCACCTTACTTTAATCTTCATGGTTTACCTCAACGTAACTGACCGATTCGAACACTTCTTCTTTCATTTTTCTCGAAACGAAAGGATTCCCTTTGTTAGATTCAGCATGTTTGGTCGTTCCTGGCTTATAATATGAAAGCACATTTATTTAAAAACAGTTATTAGGTGTGTATAAAATGCGTCCATAGGTGCTTTGATAGTTGGCAACGAGGGGACGTCAACATGTATCCAAGTACAATTAAACATAATAGTTGGTGGAAAATCAAATATGATATTCGCAAAATTCAGAAACGTGTGCATAACTTATTTTCTCCCGAATCAAATGCAAGCAACTGCAAATTATGAAGCATAACAAATTTAAACACTGCTTAAAAGTGAGTCAAACCTGCAGCTTATCATAAAAACGGAAATATGTGTAATAGGAAAGAAAAAAGGTCTCACTACATTCCGCTTTGGGTACGTTTAGCTGAATTTCTACTACTTCCGATGTGATTGTGGTGGGGGATACATACGTTTATGGTCAGTGTTTCATATTTGATATTTTCCACTTGCTTATGTTTTTCAATTTTGGACACGTGGTGACTTTCCTTTGTAAGGCACGGACATAATACGTCCATAGGTGCCTTGGCAAAAATACGTTACATAACAACAAGTTTTAAAATAAGAAAAAAAGAATGCAAACATGATATCGTATATTTGGATTTAATATCTAAAGGAAATTTAAGCATTTCAAAGGCAGATTACGAGTGTACATTTCTCCTGTGTATATTTCCAGAGTGCTTAATTTACCTAAGTGAATAACTGAGATTCGAAGATCATTCCAAACGTTTTTAAGGGTTTTAAATTCTATAGAAAGAATTTGGAATCATAAGAAACACACTGTCATCTGTAGTGGAAGAATTGAATTAAGTAAACTTAATTGATATTCATTTATTTAGGGAATAATTCAAACTCTTTTCAAGTAAAACACAATCAACTGATATTGAGCTCCAATACTCCCATGCACGACTTTTTGTAACGTAAAGAGAATGTTATTTTATGCAAGTTAATAAATGTAATAAAATCACTCTACATTTAAAAGTAATTTCGAAAAGTTTACGACTGAGTACAAACTTCTGACTCTGTCTGGACCTACAGGTGAGCGTTTCTCATATAGTAGTGGTGTGATTGGTGGTTTCCAAATATGAGTACCGGGTTTGATAACGAAAGGGACAAATGGTTTGCAGCTCATTCTAAATGGCAGGTACAGTCCTTAGAACCTCTCCATCTGATGGGAGCAAACGACAAACTTCTATCGGCTCAACTTGCCCAGATGACATTGATAATAGTTTTTTGTTATTTATAAAACGTTAAATCATGTTCGATAAATTTAATTTTTCTTTACAATGGACTCGACCTGCACTTATAACAGAGGTGAATCCCTTGGGCGAGATCTCTTTCAGCAGTCAAGTCCGTAGGTAGGTATTATTCTGCCATTTGCCTAGTGATACTCTAAAACGTGCCATCTGCACATTATTCACTCGACGTCAGCGATCGTAACCACCGGAGGATGAAGACTGGATAAGAGAGTTCGTGTTCGACCTCCGATGATGATGATGAAGGGTTTTCCCGCAGGTATTTCTATGACCTAAAGACGTTTGAAATGTAAACCAAAGATGATTTACCATGTTCATTCATTGGAGTAATTGAATCTCTGCTATGATAAAAGATTGATTTAAATACAATTAAGTTTATTTAGTTGTTTAGTATCCATAGGCTGCATATTTTAAACTTTAATGGGATGGTCTCAGTTTGTCAATGTTGCAAACCTAGTACATTTCCTACATATTTTCAATGGCACTATGTCATAATATTAGAAGCTTTGATGATGGACTAATGTTAATAAGCAACACATGTGAAGCACAGAACGCAATGTTCCAAACTTGGTATATTAAACTAAGTTTTTGTTCATCATACAAGAAAAAAAGGTTAAGAATTTTGTAAAAAAAAAAAAACAACATAAAAAGCTCGAATTTGAAAACAGGTAAAAATGAATCTATGTTCAATTTCCTAATCTTGTTAGCGTATATTCATATGAGTCCAATAAGTACTTTCATTCTTGTGATTATAAATATATTTAAGTGAGATAATATGCCTGATCCAAATACTGTGAAATGTATTTTAATCTTTACAGT
>JAGDQP010019551.1:0-34689 GCA_022664845.1 Lepisma saccharinum
GCAACTTAATAATGACGAGTGTAAATATACTATAGGAATATTCTTTGACATAGCGGGGGCGTTCGACAATCTGTGGTGGCCAGCTCTAATGAGAGAGATAAAAAAAAACTAAATATTCACACAAAAATTTGGAAAGTGATTAAAGAGTATTTTTGTAATAGAAGAATAGAAGTGAGTACGGCCGATGGAGTTGTGGGCAAAAGACCGACAAGAAGATGTCCTCAGGGGTCGCTACTGGGGCCGATCTTCTGGGACCTAACCTTCAAGCCATGTCTGGAGATGCTTAATGAACTACAAGAGGTAGAACGGGTAGTAGGGTTTGCGGACGACCTGGCGGTGGTAATAAAAGGAAATAGCAGATTGGAGATAGAAAGGAAATCTAACGCCGTCACAAGAGAAATGGCGTCATGGTGCAGTAATAATAAATTAACAGTCTCAGCAGAGAAAACAAAATTTGTACTATTTAAAGGAAAAAATAATCTTAACAGAGAACCTATAATCAAAATCAATAATAAAACAATTAAGAGAGTACAAACTTTTAAATATTTTGGAATAACACTTGACGAAAAGTTAAACTTCGGAAAACACACCGAATTGATATCAAGCAAAGCAATCAAAATCGCACATAAACTAGTAAACATTGCGACAAAAGAACTAAGGATACCTATAAAAATTGTTAAGCTGTACCATGACGTCATCATAAGATCTTTAATCGGATACGCCGAGAGTGTCTGGAGCCATCGGACGGACGATGTCAGAGAAAGTCAAACAATAAACCGTGCTCAAATGCAACTTCTGATAAGACTCACAGGAGCATACAGAACAACGACGGTGGAGGCACTCCAGGTGGCTGCAGCAACCCTGCCATTGCACCTACAAGTCAAAAAGCTAGGTGCTATGTATTGGATCAAAAAGAAAAATAACGAAAAAGTCTCTAGGATACTACATGCTCCTGTAGACAACAAGCAGGATGTGCAGGAAATACTAATAAATGCATGGCAGCATCTATGGCAAGAATGCCCGAAAGCCAGAAGATTATATAGTATAATACCGGACGTGGCTGGCAGGCTGGGGCTCGACGTGGAGATTACGGGAGGTCTGTTACACTTCCTCACGGGACATGGCCCATTCAGGCAGAAACTGAAAGATATGAATATAGTGGAGGATAACCTGTGTCGCGCCTGTCGGTCGGTCGCTACCCCGGAACACGTAATTCTTAAATGCGAAGAAACAGAAAACCTTTACCGCTAAAGTTGGAAATAGTGAATGCAAACATTTTTAGAAAAAGCTTTCCAACACTTCATTTCTCAATCAAGGTTGGCAGTACTAGGCATTTTGTTGGAATTGAAATATTTCTTTATCAAAAGTGTGGTGATTAAATTTTCTGTGTAATATGTAAAAGAATTACTGCTTAAATCATGTCATATACGATTAAGGTATTCCTACAAATAAAAAGAACCCTAGTTTTCTTATTTTATTTTGAGGAAGTAGACTTGAAGGCAGCAGTTATTGTTAAGGTGTTCAGTATACCTTTCTGTGGAGTCACATAGCTTACAGCGTTAGGAATTAGAAACAAGTCATCTATAGTTAGTAAAGAGTAGACCGTTTAAAGATATTAGCAGAATATGCATAGAATGGATATTTCACATTCTTTTCTTAATTCAAAGAAAATCGCTGTATCAAAGTTCAGTAAATAATACGTTTTGATGTTGTCCTCATAAATTGTCATAAAATATTCGTCATATGTTGACAATATATGTAAAAATATTTCAAAAACTCATTATTGAAAGAAAGTTTAAACAATAAGATTTTGTATGCCTACTTGTGCCAAATTCTTCGCTCTCGCGAATACCATGTACACGAAATGTAGCTCCTTTGCAGATTTATCGCCAAGTACAAGAAATAGTATAAAGTTTTCTAAACGCCTACTAAATACTGGAAGAGAGTTATTCCACTACTTCGAGACGACCATCTAATACATTCTGGTCGTGATAAAGGCAACGCATTTCCAGAATATCGAGAGTAAATTTTCACACCGACCAACAGCATAGTACCACAGAACCATCACATTCCCAGATTTGCAAGCTGATGACCAGTACCGTTTTACGAAAATCTTCAACTCAAAACGCCATTCACCGTGGAGGAAATAACAATAGCACATAAGTAAAATACGGGTCCTTGCTTGGACAGTATTACATATCGTCACATAAAGGATACCTTATGACATTGACAAATAGATTTTCAGTACATTTTCTTGAATTAACAAGCTTGAAACATGTACTTAATTGGATGAGAGACATGCAATTGGACACCCTTTATATTCGGAAGGTTTTGAGCTTGATTAAAGGTATAAGAAAAATGTGCCTAAAGGACTTAAAATTATATTGAAGTTTGTACTTGAAGACAAAATGAATGAAATAGTGTTATGAAACCCTATGATCTTTGAAACTAACTGTATCAGTAGTTAGATTATAGGACGAGAATACAAACCTGTGCTTTAGTAACCTAAACCAGTATTTCTTTCAGACAAAACATTTTTCGGGGTGTTTTTATATTCATTTTATTTTAGAAAACTTTTGCTGAATATTTTTTCATATAGACGATGACATCATAACAACATAGCTGACTTGTATTTTTTGTATGTAAACTATGTATTACTTGCTCAAAACTGAAATATTTAACTTTCCGTTTTCAAAAAGTGTCTTGGTCAAGTTTATAAATTGAAAAATGTTAAATTTCTTCAAAGGTATTTGATGGTGGATCCCTTTTCTTCTGCCGATATGATTATTCCTTTAGCTTTTGCAAACTTTATTTGAACCAAATTCAAGTTAGTTAAAATGCATTTCGACGTTGTCTCTAGCAAGACACTATAATAGTTTTTCCTTCTCCCAGAGTGGAAATATAAAAAATGAACACCTTTCATTTTGTACGCATTTGATAGCCTATAAGGAGAAAACGAAACATTTTTCCGCATATGATTTCTTTAGTGAGCTATTTGGCGGCTTTCAAACTTCCATTTAGCGCATTGTAGCGACTTTGTGTTTTGTAGATGACAACACTGTTCGCAGCCGATGTTAACGATTCCTTATGTCGTTTATCTCCGTCATCGTTGTCGCGTAACGATTCCTCATTTCGTTTACTTCTGTCACTGTTGCTGGTAGCAGTTGCACATCCATTTTACTGCCGACTTGTCTATGCTTCTGTTTTTAGTTTAAATGTTATTTTGTATAGATTATTAGTGTGAGAAATATTTATCAACTTTCAGAAAAAATCATTTTATGTGTATATGTACTCCCATGTAATGATGAGGAGAGATAGTTTCTACATTTTCAAGAATATGATGTTTTCAGTAAAAATTGAAAGAGTGAAAATGCTGTGGACTCTTATATTTTCTTTTTTTAGATTTAATAATTGACATTTTTATTTAATTCGTTACTGATATAAATGTTTCCTAGCGAAAGAAGCTTGTTTATTGATTACATTTTAATCAGCTACAAACTGTAAACTAATTACTACTAGATTACAATTGCTGATGAATATTCTTTTGTAAAGTATGGGAGTAAGCGGAAGGCGTCAGCTATTAAACAGCTGTTCTAGGCCTTTAAATAACTTTAACTGGAACATGTATGAGTTCAATACAATGGTTTCAAGTATCATTTTCTACTTGGACTTAAAATTTTACGATCATTGTAAAGGACAAATTTAAATAACAGAAGAAGAAGTATGGCTTCAATAATATGAACGTAACTGAACTGTTTGACAGAGACCAAAGAGTATTTTTCACATGAGAGTGGGAGGTTTAATGATGTGCATCAATAATGTTTTTTTTGAATGCAAATCGTGTATTGATTTCTATAAGAGTTGTATTATTCATACTATATTTCTGAAAAATAGAATATTCAAGTTCAGTTTTCTAATAGTTTGTATCTGAAAACGTTTACTGTATTGAAAATATTAAAATTTCTTGAAATACATATTAGCACGATCATATTCAGTCATTCTATAATTCTTCGTAGTGTTTTCTTTGTTT
Organism: Lepisma saccharinum; assembly: GCA_022664845.1. NCBI lineage: Eukaryota > Metazoa > Arthropoda > Insecta > Zygentoma > Lepismatidae > Lepisma > Lepisma saccharinum. The sequence continues at coordinate 4,031 of JAGDQP010019551.1, forward strand.
TCACCTCTATGGATATACTATTATTTTTATTAATATAGCTTGTGAAAAAAGATTTTATTGTTTGAACGAATTTCAAAATAGTAAAATTGAATTCTAACTTCGTCTATAAGAATGCAATATAGTAATTTTGTCGTCTAATCGTATGATTATCCAGTTCAATCTTTTCTAGAGTATGGATTTAATTTTCTTTCTCTTTTTTTCAATGGATTCTTTATAAGTCGTTTGCACAATCAACGTTGAACTTTTGCACACATATCTTATTTAAGACCGAGTGATTACTTCAGAGATTTTACTTACATTTGTGCACTATGCTTTTTCCTTATAAGAATCTACAGTGTATAACATTTGCATAAAGACTGTATGAAAGAGAACCATCTACGAGGAAAATCAATCAGGAAAAAAGAGACACATATATAGAGAAAGAGAGAAGAAGTAATTTCACAGACTAGAAAGTCAATAAAAAATAATAAGAATGAATTCTCCTCTAGCAGCATACACTAATATTAACAAGGATTTAGTCAGCTTATTTGAAAATATAGATAGTTTAAGAACTATCACTATTCAGGTTTTGTAAAATAAGATGACAACAACAAGTTTGTTGAATCTCACTTTTTAGAACTTGGAATGTTTTAACAAAAATGTTAGGTGTAATATAATAATAGGAAGGATCCATAGTCTAGTGGTTAGAGCGTTGTACTCATGTCCGTATGGTCCAGGGTTCAATTCCCATCTGGAGTCCCACTTTTCAGCGTCGTGAGGCAAACTGGGGAGTCATATGAATAAAAAGGTGACGGGTGCGTGGTCAGCAGTAGGAAATTATGATTTAAACTTTTACTTATCAGGAAGGATAAGCAATACTGTTACAACTTGGGACATTAACTTTTGACTGTACTGTATACTTTTGAGCGGAAGATGTGACCTGGCATTAAACAGGGTTGTAGGACTTAAACTAATAAAAACCTTACGATATAATATTGCGGAAAGCGTGGTATCTATGCTGTAAGTTTTACTTTCTCTTATCAACAAATATTTTACTCATAAAATTACTAATAAATATTTCTAGTTAATACTAAAATAACAAAAACATGAAATTATATTTAAGAATATACTCTTTAAAGATTTTCATAAGTTGATAATTTCTACAAGAATCCGTTCATACTTGAAGGCGGGTGAATAGATATTTCTCAAAGAATAGATTCAGTCAGGTACTATTTTTATAGGAATGATCTGACCTAATGTAAAATCAAACTAGGTCCTTTTTATGATCCTCTAGACATGCGAAAACTAAAATTTAGGAATATAAATGAATATTTATGAAAATTATACATATGTCTTAAAATTTCAACTCATAGTACTATCTATGCGCAATATCTGTATTTTCCCTCTAAGTAGATTATATGCAACGGTTATCAAAGTTATTTTTACATGGATATAAACTAAGAAGAATATGTATATTAGTTTTCAAAGTAGTTTCATGATTTGGATTTATAGAAAAATATTATGTTTATTGTAAATAATTATAGATAAGTTTCTGAAACTTTCAATATAAAAATTATTACCTTTAGAATAAAATGGAAATATTATCTATTCTATATGTCTTCCAGAATTTCAATAATAATATTATTTTTTCAATTCAGCGAAGAGTAAGATTTTTTGATATTCACTTTCTTTCTATTTCAATCTCAAAGGATATAAAAACTTTTATGAATGGAAACTATTCATAGACAACTTTACTTACATATATACTTAAGAATCTTGTTTCTACATAGAAAAAATTGAAACGTTACAGTATTTTAATCTTTCGTACATTCAAGTAAAGATACATTTTACTTTTTCAGCAACTTCAAATTTCTTCAAAAAATCAGTTTTAAATGTTTACAATTATTCCTTATCAGGTTCAGCATTAATATCTTTTGCAACTAGTTTCTCTCTGACATCCTCTACTATAAGTATAAGTAAGGAATGTAAAATATATTTTAAAATTTCGATAATATCACAATATTTATGTTTTAATGTATAAACATTATAAATTTCTAAAAGTTTGATAGGATCCATCAACACTCTTCATGTACGCTTCGTCAAACACTTTTCTTCAGCTACAGAACGAATGAAACAGTCATATGTGGTTTGATCAGGAATATTATAAAAACAGCTTCCACGAATCAGAGGAAAGTTTTCGTTTTCCCAATTTTCGATAGCTTCATAAATACATTGTTCATGAATTATATTATTAGCACATCGACAAGAATATATACACAAGGAGGACGACAGAGTGCGCTATATGTAGATTCAATAATATCTTTACTTTCCTCCTCACTAATATTGCAGATCTCATCTTCACTGTCTGAAATAAAATCCAGTTCTGGACTTGACGTAGATTCACTCTGTGATATAGCAGAACATAGCGTTTCATTGTTTCCCGCAGCTACCTCCATATTTATAATTCAATAATCATCATCATCACTATCTGATATAAATACAGCTTCTAAACTTGACAACAATGCACTACTAGAAATATTTGGAGATGAAAATTCCTCACCATTTGGATCTTTAAAGAATTGCATGTGGCTTGATAAGTGAATTTGTTTACTTCTTACCAATGACACAACTGAACAATAATATTTTAAGTTTTCAAGTAAGAACTTGTTCTAAAGATAATTCAAAGTGTAAACACAGGGTCTCCATATTATGACCTACTTTTAACCAAACACCTGCATTCTTAAAAAAATCAAGTCCTAGCTTGCTCCGCGTGCACCTGTAACCTTCTTTGTTAGCTCCTTTTTCAAAAAAGCTTAACTTTTCTTTTTTAGAAGGGATCTTTCCTTTAGGTGCAAGACAATTTGTTCCTCCTAAGCAGTACAGCTACAATACAACTTGTTCCCCCACCCCTGATCACCGTAGGCGAGATATAACGAAAAATATGCCTCCGCACATTTCAACAAATATTTTATTATATTTTGCTTCGCGTAGATTCATTTCAAAGATGGAAATTATTATATCTTTCTGCTCGACGATTCATTGTCCATTTCAAAAAATCTTCTATGGATTCTTTGCTTAAATAAAAAAAAGTATAAGTACATACCCGATTTCTGTATTAAAAATATAAAGTATAAAACTGAAACTTGATTTTTTATTTCAAAAAGTGAACCTTTCTTCAGTAAGTATTTTCTTTAAAGTTTAAATTGCGATTTAAATTAGAATTCTAACATTTTATTAACGTTTTAGAAAAATTACGTTTAACAAATAATGTTAGAAAGTTTTAAAGAATAGTTTACTATGTTTGAGTTATAATAAAAACTTTGAAACAATGAATCTTAACTTAAGATTTTATTTTTTTATTAGAGGATAGTCATGGAAATCAAGAAACTTGCTGTTGTTATTACCATAGATGAAGATCGACAGTCCATTGCTAATCTTGATGAAATAGATACCTCTAACTTATTTATTTCAAGTACTACTAGTACCAGTATTGCTCCTGCTATAAATACAGGTCAAATAAACACGAAAGATTCATCAATCGAGGGAAATGAAGACATAATATTCAATGATGTTCTTACTGTTCTTCCTTCAAATGAAGGAAAGGAAGCTATGGTTGTTAAAAAGGTGCTTGGAATTTTTTCATTTAATGAGGATACAGCAAACAACTTAGAGTGGTGTTATTGCTCCCCTACTTGTGTGGATAACGATTGTATTTGGAAGGCTATTAAAGAATTGTATCCTGTAAATCAGCAGGAGGTATAATTATGTGAAAGATGTTTCTTCAAATTTCATTATAAAGAACATCATAGTTGTAAAATGCAGGAAGAAACAGTTTTTCATAGTCGTGCAGTGAATAGTATTTTAATGGAAAAACAAGTACAAGAAATATATGACCAATACAATCTATACCATCACAATTCAAATGAAGAGGCAAAGAAAATATTCTTGGAAGCATTAATTCATACGCTAACAATTGAACCGAAAAATATCACACGACTGGTTTTAGATAAAGATTTTTATTCGCTTGTGAAGTAAAACTATTAAGCAATGTCTTTTATAAATGATTAATAAATGTAAACGCATTTAAAATGGTTACTTTATCCGAGACAGCAAGGACTTATCAATGAATATAAGAAAGAATAAAATAATTTGTATATTTCTCTCTTTTTATTTAGCTTAAATAAATATAAAATTCTCATATTTTCCATTTGCTTTTAGTATGTTAGTTATTAGTATCATTACTTCTTCATCCCAACTTTAAAATAAAATTTATTTCAATTCTCTTTATTATTATTATTATCTTACAAATGTGTACATAAGTATGATGAACTATGTGAAATTATTATTATTTCTAGGTCATCTTAGAATATTTAATTATAGTTTTTCTAAAATTACAAATAAGTATTAAAATTATTTTAACAAAGTTTTATTATATGCTAGGTTATTCTTATAACTTCAAAACCAAATTTTATTTAGCGAAATTAAGATTTCAAGTTTAATAAATAGTAAATAATTTGTGAAATTATGATTTCAAGTATTAACTAATTAAATAGTAAATACTTAAAGTTAATCAAAATGTTATTTTGTTTACTTTCTTACTGTAACTTATTTATTTTTACATTAACAAAGTTTTATTATTCAAGAAGTATTCTTTTATTAAAAGTCTCAAAACAAAATTAGTTTTGTGAAAATTAAAATTTCAATTTTAATAAATAGTAGTTCATTTTTACTTGATAAACTTTTTATTTCATTTTTATTTCTGTAACTTATTTGTTTTTGGTTAAACAGTTTATTAAAATAGCAAAAAAGTTTCAAGCACTTTTTTAACCTTCAGGCATGTAATAATAGAAAAGATTCACTTCTTTAAGTTTCAAGCTTTTACTTTTTAAAAATCATTTTGCAACTTATTGATTATACTTAAACAAAAGCTACTATAACTTATTTTCTTTTCACCATTGAAATTTTAACAATGTTAACTATTTTACACTTAAAATTTATGAAAGTAATTTTATTTGAAGAAAATTTTATGTAAGTTAATAATTACAAAATAATTTAATTAAACAAAAGTTAAATAAAAAGTACAATGTATTTTACAAAATAATATTTAGTTAAACGAAAATTAAAATTGAAGAAAATAATTTTATTTCAGGAAATTGTTATAAGTTCTTCAATTTGCACTTAAAGTTTAAAGACATTTTGGTTGAAGAAATTTTATGTAAGTTAATAATTAGAAAATAATTTAGTTAAACAAAAGTTAAAAATCAGCTTTTATATAATTTTTATAATTTTTTTTCATACTCGTAAAAGTAGTAGTATAGTGGTTTACATACACTATTAACATTACAATTTTATCTTGAACAGATTTTCCATAACTTAGAACTTCGCAACTTTAACCAATATTGAATTTGCATATAGTTTCTTACTGCACAACCGCTCACTTGCTTAGATACATGGTAAGTACAACACCTTATATTAACATTAAAATTTAATGAAGTAAGTGAAGGACAACCTTCATCATTTACATCTTTTACATTGTTCAGTTGAAACAATTTTTCAATCCATTGGACTTTTTCGGTCTTTACAGAAGGAAACTGCAGCAACTTCGCAGAGTTGTGCAATTATTCTTCGAATATGAGTTATACAATAACCATTTGAAGTATCCCATGATAATCGGTGAAGATTTTCAGTTAACCACTAACACTGTTTTTGATAGCTTATTGCTAATTCTACCATTTCACATGGAAGTTTTAATGTACAATGAAACATTAACATAGCATCACTTGATTCTGTATTATTTCGCATTTAAATGATCAGAAAAATTTTCTTTGAACAATTTGAACACGTTAAGAAACAGAGGATGACATTTTAAAACTTTGTATATCAATAATATATTCTATTGAACAAACTGAAGATTTTACTGGAATAAATTGTTGTTCATTAATAGTTGGAATGACTTCTGCAATAAATTCTGTATTTTGAAAAATAATTATACATTTCTTGAAAAACATATTCACTGAAATAATTAAATGTCCTTGTTTCTTATAACTGTCATAATAATCAGTAAATATTTTATGATCATTTACATGATTCATTAAATGTTTTGATATAACAGATCCAGTATTGCACTGTTATATACACTGATGAGTAATGTTTAATGCACATCCACTACGCTTTCTAATTGTTTCGCATTTCTAAAGCTCGAAAAAAAATTCTATGAAAAATTTGAAATTAATAAAATAAGTAAGTTTTTACAGTTTCAAATATACATGAGTCTAAAATAAACAAAGCATTGCAAAAAGTACACTCCATCTTCTTTCACACTAGCAGTTCAAATAACGAAGTCAGTGTTTTCAGGACCGTATAATATATCTTTTGAAATTATTTTATCTCTTACCTCTTCGTTCAAGTAAGTTTCGCAATCCACATTCAAAAATCACAATTCTAAATTTACCAGAATATTCATGTTTTGCTAAATAAGCATTATATATCTGCATAAAATTACTAGGTTTAAACACTCCGTTCGAAGTACGATCATTTAAAAATTCACTAAGTTCAAGTTTATTTAAGTCGCAACTGATACAAGCGTGTGCAAACTGGTTAGGATTATAGTGAAAAAAGGCAGCATAAATAAAAGGCGTATCAAGACAATTACAATTGTCTATGGCATTCCAAATACAAAGATGTTCATTAACATTAATCCAGCACTCACAAGTCCGAATATAAGGTTTTCCATCACTTTCACAAGAAATAGTTTCAGCAGCATGTGCGTTTAATTAAAATTAATTTTTCAAAGTTAGTGAACATTCATTCTGGAAATCACCATTAGAGAAAACAAAGGTTGATTCAGTAATATTTCCGGCACTATGTAAATCACTTTCAACAGGTCTTGATAAAACAAAGTTTGATTCACTCTGGGAACCACAGTTCACCGTCACTGAAGTTTCAATAGGACAATCAATACTAGTCACTAACGAAGGACTAGGAGACCTATTTTCAATATGCACCAAAGCTAATGCGGCACGTTCTGCTTCCTGCACCGCACAAACAAAATTGTCTGATGAGTAACTCTCATCACACAACAATAAGTTTTGGGAAAACATAACAAACTGAGACTGCTTTACCTGTTGCTGATACAAGTCTTTCCTGCTACTACTGATAGAAACCAATCACTTTCTTACTTTTCATTGTCCAGTGAAGAAGCAGTTTTACTTTTAGATGGGGAAAGATATTAGTCAAACCATAAACTTGACCTTTAATTTTCAATAATAATAATAAAAAATATGTTAAGTTCTTTTCATACGTAATAATAAATAATCTTTCAATGCAGTATATTAAAGATTGGTAACTCATCTTGATCTACCAGAAAATGAAAATACAAGTTTCACAAGAGTTTGTAACTGGTCAATGATAATCCTTCTACTCACGTGAACCAAATCTGTCCTTTATGAGTAATTCTTCACGTAGTTCCACTACTTTGTTTCCCAATAGAAAACGAAGTCCATAATCAAAGTTAGCTTTTAAATGATTTTGACCAAGGATGAGTATTTACATAACAATTAAATATCTCATCTATATTCTTTGGATTTAATAACACTCGATAAATACTATCATTCAAAAACTGAAAACGATTCTTTTCACTTAATGGTGTTCCACGAATTAAATATCCCATACACTCATGTTCACTTTTATCCTTGTTCCAAAATGCACATGCAGAACAAAGTAAAAAATCTTTAGTGTTCCAATTACGAATTGATTTTAGCATGCAATTTTGATCAACCCATTTTGATCGACATCCACAGGAAGGCTTTGCAGGCAAAGCAGATGGTAACCTAAGAATGGTATTTTCACTGCCGTTCTGTTCCATGTTTACAACAAGACTTAAAGTTTAAATTATAAGTAGATCACTGAACACCTACGTAAAGAACAAGATTCAACTTGACTCGAGCATAAAACAATACAATACCCATGGTCCATTCAATACTTTTCAAATCTATATAAAGAATAGAATCAAGCTAGCTTAACGCAAATGATGGGTATTATGCATAATCATATAAACACTTAATTATTTATATATTTCATGTAAGCACTTTTATAATTTTACTTATTCAAAATTCTTTAAGTAGATTCATATTTTGCTTGATCCATTCGGAGTAAAAGTAAATTGCTAGGAAATTCCTCAAATGATTCACCATTATCAAAATCCACATAATTTCAAATATAAACAAGAAAAAAATTCATAATGTTCATTATTAGTCTACATATGCCTCTCCTCATAATCTGGTCCTGCAATAACGTTTTTCTCAATTAATTTTGTCTTTACTTTATCCACTCTGAGTAAAAGTAATTTGCGAAGAAAATATTCAAAAATTTCAACAGTGTTAAAATGAACATGTTTCGAAAGATACACATGATAAATATGAAAAAATCACAGCATCCATTATTAGTCTATATGTACGTCTCCTCAAAGACCTTTCTTCACCTATAGATCGTGTATCACAACGATGTCTCTGGCGATTGCGAACATTATAGAAACATTCAGCTTATAATAAGGGACAACAGCTTTTATTTTATAATTTTCAATAGTTTCTAAAATACAGTTGTCATCAATCGTATAATTCACACATCCGCATGAATTTTCAATTTCACTCGAACACATGGTGGTAGATGAAACTTCAATGTCCTGCACAGCACTATCAGCTTCCTCAGCACTAGAAACATAATATTCTTCATCACTGTCTGAATTAAATTCTACCTCTAAACTTGAGGCAGATGCATTCCTGTTAATACGGGAATCATTCTCCGCCAACGGTCCATCGCCTTCATCCGCACTTCAATCTTCGTAAAAATGCATGATACCTTTACTAGTGTCACAGCACAACTATGCACACAAAATTTAAAGTAAATAACTCTACACGTCATAACCTATTTTGTAACTGACAATATTCAACTGGTTCTGTAACCAGCTACATAGTCAAATTCCAGTGAGCATTAGCGGAAATGCAAAACTACAAAGAAAACAGTTCAACTTAGATCACCGCATTATAGCACGCTCCGAACATTAAAGAATATTTCTCTCTTGAATAGAGCACCAAAGAATGCAAAACAGTAAATGCATTGTTAAAGAAACAAAAATGTCAATCAATTGGTGCTACGTCAATCAAAAGGCAGAAATAAAGAGAAACCTCTTTCCGATCAGTACAGCTGTAATATAACAAAAATAAACGAACACTTGCACAGTCAAATTCCACCGAACATTAGTGGAGATGCGAATTTTGCTATCTTGTTCCGCGTCGATTCATTGTTCATTCAAATGAACACCTGCACCGTAAAATTCTTGGAAATGCCGGAGCATGACCATACACGAATCAAGCCTCAAACAATATGTTCCCTTCCTTACCCTCAGGTGCAAAACAAACAACTCTGCGCATGCGCCAAACAACGAAAGATATAACTGAAAAAGCTTAGTTGAGCACTGAATATTCTGTGATACACAAACTGTGTGCTTCGCAATGACGGTGAATGCATTCACCGTCAAAATAATGTAACCCACCCCAAAAATAAATCAGAGTCCTCAATAAAAAATACATGTACTACATTAAATGTAACCTAATATGATGTGTTCCACACTTTCCGCGATCGGGCCTTTATACCGGGTTTCGCGACAACGGTGACGGGTCCTAAAATCGTTTACGAGCCGGCCAACAAACAAAAACGATGGCGACGGACAAATTAAAAATAATATTTAAAAAAAAATAATTCAATGATTAATACATATCTTCTCCATTATTACATATACGGCTTCCATAGTTCAGGAGAATATACCCCCACCCCTCTAGCACCTTTATGCCAGCACCACAACCTGCTACATCTATATCTATAGGCCATAAAACCGGTTTGAAAGTTCCACGATTGCTTCCCTCTTGTACTAGAAATACAGTATGGAAATTATACAAGTGTATTCTCCAACAACATCACACCCGGAGGAGGAAGTCGAGGACCTATACGAGGAAATACAGAAGATTTTGGTTAGTAGCAAATCGTTTTACAAAATGGTTTTGGGAGACTTCAGTGCGAAAGTAGAAACCAAGCAGATCAGTGACACAAAAGTGGGAAACCTTCTATTTGGCAAAAGAAACAAGAGAGGAGAGAAGTATCTCAGAAAGCCAACAGACTGTTCATTTCCAATACATTTTTCAAGAAACCGCCCCAGAGAAAGTGGACATGGAAAGGTCCAAATGGAACCAAAAACGAAATAGACTACGTTCTATCGAATAACAGGGCAATTGTGCAAGACGTGTCTGTTCTGAACAGTTTCAAAGTCTCGAGTGATCATAGGATGGTGAGATGTAAGCTGAAACTAAATAGTAGACTTGAGAGAAAGAAGATTATCAGAGGAAAACCGTCATTTTTAGATCTGGAAAATCTAGGAAAACACAAACAGACATTCGAGATAGAACTAAGCAACAGATTCAGCGCCTTGGAAGAGTTAGAGGATGAAGAAGACATCAATAGCAGAAATAAAATACTGACTGAGATAATAAGAAAGACAGCCAAGGAAATAGTAGGCACCGGAAAGAAAAAGAAAGCAAAATCTCAGAAGAAACTAAGCTCTTGATGAAGAAAAGAAGGGAAATGAAGGAGATTAAATTGCATAAAGAGGATAGAGTACATAGAACTAATTAAAACCGTAAGGAAGAAAATAAGAGAGGATGTACGAAGATATAACGAAAATCTGGTTAGAAATACAGTCGAGAAAAGCAAGAGCCTGAAGAAAGCCAAACAGCAGCTCATGACTGGAAAAACGCAAATACACTCATGTGCAAAAGTTAAGAATAATGTGAAAATACATAGACAACAGTTGTGAAGAGTATGGGAAATGCATATAATGTATCCTATTACACATACCTGACTGCTTGACACGCGTAACTCCCGATGTTGCCGCTTGGAGACGCTGTATACACCCATTGAACGATGGTTGGTGATGAGCACTGTTTCAACACGCAAGCACTTGTGTTCGCGACGTGAGATACGTGTGAGTCAACGCTGCAGTACTTGACATAGTGCCAGTGTACGTGTAGGAGAATGGCGCAAAGAGTCCATATTGATGATGATGTGCGTGGAAGAATCATCGGGCGACTCGAGAGGAATCAGAACCAGATGGACAGGTCTCGTGAATTGGGTGTCCCACAAAGTGTCATCTCGAGGATCTGGCGACGCTTCCAAAGGGGTGAAAACGTCTCTCGGAGGTTCGGTGGAGGTCGTCCAAGGAGCACCAGTGACCAGGAAGACCGTTACGTACGTCTAACTGCCCGGCGCAACAGACACAGCACCGCCTCAGAGCTCTCTAGGGACCTTGCAGCTGCTACAGGAACGTCAGAGTAAAGATTTACAGTGTGCAGACGGTTAGCGGAGGGACACTTGTATGCCAGAAGACCAGCAAGGTGTGTTCCATTGACCCCACAGCAAAGAAGAGCTCGGTTGAATTGGTCCAGAGAACATCACGCATGGACCCCGGAACAATGGCGTCATGTCCTGTTCACAGATGAATCCAGGTTCAGTCTCACCAGTGATTCTCGCCGTGTGTTCATCTGGAGAGAACCAGGGACCCGGTTCCGTCCAGCTAACATGACTGCTGTAGACCAGTACAGGGGTGCGGAATTATGGTATGCGGTGGGATAATCCTGGGGTCCCGTACACCTCTGCATGTCGTCCCACGGGGTACCGTCACTGGTGCGATGTATCGGGATGACATCTTGGACCAATACGTTCGTCTGTTTCGGGGCGCAGTGGGTCCTGATTTCATTCTAATCGATGATAACGCACGTCCCCATCGTGCTGCCATAGTGGATGAGTACCTTGAACACCAGGATATCAGGCGATTCGATTGGCCCAGTCGCTCACCGGACTTGAACCCCATCGAGCATGTGTGGGATCTGCTTGGGAGGCGAGTTGCACGTCGTCAAATGGTTCCAAGATCCATTCCTGAGCTTCGGGAGGCACTTGTACAGGAATGGCAAAACATATCCCAGCCCCTTCTTGATAATCTCATTTTCAGCATGCAATCACGTTGCGGTGCATGTGTTGCAGTGCGGGGCGATCACACATCCGATTGATGTCCTGTATCTTCCGCTTAACCCTCGAAAACCACATTGGTCTATTTCCGAATTTTCCCATGCCCATGCATTTTCGTCGCTAGTGCCCATCCTGTGCATTCTCTTCCAGTGTTTTTGGACTGTATCCGTTTGCAATTCCACATTCCAATACTATATGGCTGATTCACCATTCTCTGAGTGCAATAAATCATGCAAATAGCATTATTCTTAACTTTTGCACATGAGTGTAGTTGCAGTTAAGATACCAGATGGGACCGTAACACGAAATAAAGAAAAAATTATAAATATATTTCAAAATTTCTACAGAGAATTTTCCACTACTCCGAGGAAGAACTAGGAAATGAAGACTGAGAGATAAATGATGTAGAAGTTCCAGACGTAACGAAAGAAGAAGTGGATAAAGTACTTCGAGGGATGAAGAAAAGAAAATCGCCAGGAGAAGATGGACTCACAGCACAGATGGTTAAATGGGGAGATGAAACAGTGAAAGAGGAACTTGCTAAATTATTCTCGATGTGAATGAGGAAGAGAGAAATACTGTCAAGTTGGAATAATGACGTTATCATTTTGTTGTACAAGAAAGGGGACAAAGAACGCGTGGAACACCACAGACCAATTAGTTTAATGTCAGTCCTGTACAAAATGTTCACCAAAGTTATTTTGACTCGTATTGAACGAGACTTAGATTTTAACCAGGGAAGGGAACAAGCCGGATATCGTCGTGGATTTAGCACAATGGACCACATACAAACACTGAATGAAGTTATGGGAAGGACTAATAAATATCAACTTCCGCTATGTTTGGGATTCATAGATTTTGAAAAGGCGAATATCTTCATCACCTACGGTTCGCTGATAATATAGTCCTGTTTACTTCAAATGCAGAAGAACTACAAACCAGTATGGAAGAACTGCGTAACAAGTGTTCGAAAATAGGTCTTAAGATGAACTAAAATAAAATAAAAGTAATGTACAACCAACATGCTGAAAAGAAGGAAATGAAGATTAACGGAGAGACAGTAGGCATAGTTGATGAGTATGTTTACCTAGGCGAGCTCAAAACATCGAATGCTAAGTTGACTGATAAAATAAATAGAAGATGTAAAATGACGTGGAGTTCGTTTGGAAGACTACGCTTTATTTTTAAACGCAAATGTGTCTGAAGCGTAAAGTTTATATACAATGTGTCTTACCCGTGATGATGTACGGCTGTGAAACTTGGACATTGAATGCGCAAACGACTCAAAGATTGAGAGTCACACAAAGAGCAATGGAGAGATGCATGCTAGGAATAACCAGGAGGGACAGGAAGACAAATGAATGGATTCCCGCACAAAAGTAGAGGATGTAATCAAGACTGCCAAGAAGATGAAGTGGAGATGATGCGGTCACATAGCTAGACGAACAGTTGGAAAGTAGACGACAAATGTACTACGGTGGATTTCTAGAGAAAAGAAACGACCGAGACTACGTCCAAATGTAAGATGGGTAGATGAAATCAAGCGTTTTTCAGGAGCTACATGGATGAGGATAGCAACAAACCGAGATATGTGGAAAGAAAAGGGGTGGGCCTTCATCCAGCAGTGGATAGAAAACGGCTGAATATGGTTATGAATATAATATATATATATATTAAGAAAAAGAAATATTTCAATTAGTCAAGTATAATTTCAACCACTTTACGAAGCAATATTGATTATTACAAAATCTCCAGAATATTCCAAGCTGCATTTCTAGATTCATAAACATGAACATTAAAAATAATGATGTCCAAAAAGTGTTTGCACGAAATAATAAAGTTACTACTAGCATTTATTTACTATTAATTCTGTACCTGAGAGCCAGAATCACGTAAGTCACACATCCTTCTTTTCGAGAAAAAAATGCTTTCACTTAGAAACTACAATGGACAAATCAGGGGCTATTATAATATATTATTTAGGCTTACATTTTTACATTATTTAACACGTTTACAACAAGAACCATGCAGCTATTATCTGAAGTCTTCCAAATACTGTATAAAACTGCATTAATCATATATATATATTGCGTATGTTAGGCCCTACAATTGGAATTACGCGGTTCTTGTTGTCAGGAACATAATTGGATACCCATTATTGAAGTACGAAATGGACTTTAATCCGTGGAAGTTATTTTCTGTTTACCTGCACTGAAATTTGAATAATCGACATAGGACGAAAAAGACATGAAAACATACTTCCGTTGAGCCTTAACATTTAAATTGAAATCCGGAGAATAGCTAACCAGCATTTTTTTTAAATAGCTGCGAGTCGCGTGACGCCTCTTCCATTTCCTCTATTGTTCTTTTTTTTTTCGTCGAATGTTTTTTGTTACATGTTCAGTCAGCTTACATGTGAATCGCCGGAATTGGGCAGATAATTTGTCCATGGATGAACGCATCCAGCTCTTTCCCCGCCGCTACTCCACGCAGCAACAGTCAATTGTCTCCTAATTAGCGGCACCTCTGTGACCGCACGCACAGGTCTTCATAGAGGGGCAAGAGGTGAAAGCTGACCGCAACAAAATATGAGATCCCTCCCTCCTGTCTCTCAGTGAGTCAATGAAGCATTAAAACTGTTCAAACAGATGGTTGCGCACGAGGCTGGGTTGGATGGATGCGACCCCGCTGCGATTGCGTGAAGCGTCCGAACATCCCTATTCTCTTCTTCCCCATAGAAGGAAACAGAGAAACAAACAATTTACAGATTTTTTTTCTTTTTTTATCTTTGCTAATCTGATTTATGCACGAAGTGCATAAAATGAAACTAATTTTATTTCCAACCTTCTTCATCTTCGCTATTAACTTCTACCGTACAATATACATGCGCATAATTCTACGTGTATTCACACCCATATGTTTTAACTTTATTGTACATACTGACATTTGGTAACTAAAACAACATTGTTCAGAACATAGAGCTGGGTCCTATTCAGAATCAAAATGTTTTGAAATGGAATAAAATATGCCTTTTCTTGCATAAATACAACTTGCAAACTTTTTAGTACTACCGACGCAGCACCTGTTTCCAGGAAACCTACAGTAACTTCCTGTCAGATATTGTTACACTCGTGTGGATCAATCCAAAATAAAGCAGGTAGATTGAAAGTTTTGAGCAGGCTATGTGTCAAAGAAATTTCTAAATCATTCATAAATTTACGCACTCACGCGATATTTGACTTTCAAATTGATCCTCAAATTTGCAATTTTGAGGATAATACGATTGATTGACTGATTTGACTCACTTACCGTTCATCAAATCTTATAAGATACTTCCAGGTGATAGAAACTTTAAATCTTGTATAAAGGAGAAAATCTTGAAGTTACAGCTCTCATATTTGGAACTAAATATCGGGGAGAGGAAAAAACACAAGACCGTAAATCTAAGTAACTAACTAACTCTATGGCATATGGAACTCGCAAGTTAATCGCCGCAGTAACAAATGTTCTCCATTGGATTCTAACCTGGGCAACATCAAGCCAGTTTTCATCACAAACACCTACTTCTCATAGATCTCTTTTAATATTGTCCTCCCAACGACATCTCGGTCTTCCCAATGGCCTCCTTCTATTAGGCCATCCCACAAGGATAGAATATAATCTTCGTTTTCTCCCATCCGAGCTACATCGCCTGCCCACCGTAGACGTCAGGATTTAATTACTTTTACAACATCTGCAGAATCATACAGTCCATGGATAAGATAAAATGAATCGTATTGGCGGTAACAGAACTATGGCTTACGGTCCGTGAAGTTCTTCATTATGCAGTCTCCACCATTCTCCAGTTATCTCGTCTCGTTTCGCATCGTATATCTTTCTCAAAACCTTATTTTCAAACACATGTAATTTATGTTAATCTCCAAGGGTCGTACTCCAGCTTTCGCAGCCGTAAAGTATTACCGGCAGAATAACCGTTCTGTGTATTTTCAATTTTAACTTCCTTGATACTAATCGTGAGGTTAAAAGTTTCTGGACTGAATAGAAACATGCGTTGCCCGATACTAAACGACTTGATGACCTATGCTCCCAAGTATTTAAATTTGTTTACTTTCCCTATGATCTCATCTCTAATTCTTATATTTTTATTTCCTTCATTCCCTGTGTTTTGGCTTGTTATTATGTATTTTGTTTTATCTATGTTTACCTGTAGGCCTATATGATCGCATGCTTCTACTAAGACATCGGTGTTGCTTTGTAGTGCATCTACCTAGGTATATCGTCTCCTATTAAATCTACATCGTCCGCGTATACGAACAGTTGATTCAACCCATTCAATGACAGTCCCTTTTTGTCTCTTTTAATTTTTTATATCACATCTTCTAACGCAAAGTTAAAAAGTAGAGATGACAAGGCATCACCTTGTTTCAAACTGTTGCGAATCTTGAAACACCTGAGGTTTTATTACTTATCCGTACTCGCTTATGGGGTCGCTGAGACACATCTTCACTAGTTGAACATTTTTTCGGAATTCCAAATCGGATCAGGATACTGTATAACTTTTCCCTTTGGATAGAATCATATCATATCTGAAAATCAATGAATAGCTGGTGAATTGTCCCATTGTATTCCCATTTCTTCTCCAAAATTTGTCCAAAGGCAAGAATCTGGTCCAACGTGGATCTATTTCTTCTAAAGCCACATTGGTGATCTCCAATTATTTCATCTACGTCTATACTTAGGCGTGTTAACAGAATATTACTTAATATCTTGAAACGGGTTGGAAGGTTTTTCCATTCCTCTGGATGCTCTTCTTTTCTCCATATAGCACTTATCAGCTTTTGTAGTTCCTTGATTAGTGCCGTTCCTCCCGCTTTAATTAATTCTGGTAGAATATTGTCTATACCTGGTGATATGAAATTTTCAGTTTCTTTACCGACATTTTGGTCTCGATCTCGCTAGATTCGGGAATCCACGGTTGTGTGGTATCGATTTCAAGTTCCTCTGTTTGTTCCCCGTTGTGTACATTAAGAAGTTTGTCGAAATAACTTTTCCACACATCGACAATTTTATTCAGATCCGCCTGAAGATCTCCATGTTTATTTCTAATCATTCCTAACCTCGGCTGGTAACCTTTCTTAACGAGTTTACCCCTTTGTATAGATCTCGTATGCTATTTGTTTTGCTGTTTTCCTCTATCTCCTTAATCTTCTGCGTCATATATCTTCTGCGTCTCTTTTGTTTCTGAACCCGAGTGTGGAGTCTCGTTTCGCGTTTCTATAGTGGTTGGTAGTTGCTTCGCTTTTATTACTGAGCCATCGTTGCCTTGCTTGTTTTCGTTACTCATGAAGCTTGAGGCATTCTTCAAGAAACCAAGGTCTGTTTTTTGTTGTTTCCTCTCACCTACACGTTCCTTCGCTGCGCTCTTAATTGTTTCACGAATAGCCTATCACATCTTACTTACATCATTTCAATATCATCATTATTATTACTCTAGTCGGCTAAGATTTCGAACCTATTCTCTGTTCGCCATGCATAGCTTTTCCCTTACTTTTGTGATGGTCGGTGTCACCTTCCGCTCCTCTGTACGGCCTGACGTCCATTATGTTGGTGTGTCTTCGTCTATCTACTAATGCGTGTTCGATCTGGTTGAGAGTTTTGCTATCCGGAGATACCCATGTGTATTTGTGTATGTCTTTGTGTTCAAAGTACGTGCTCTTTACCAGTTGGTTTTTCAAAATCGCGAAAGTTATCAGTCTTTCTCCATTGTTGTTGGTCTTTTCGTGAAGGCTGTATTTGGCTATAGTAGGTCTAAATTTTTGTTCCCTCCCTACCTTTGCGTTGAAATCCCCCAACACAATTTTTGAATTATACTTCGGTAATCGCTCAAACGGCCTTTCTAGCTCATCGTAGAATATATCTCTGTCGTTATCATTAGCCACCTCGGTTGGCGCATAGACGTTTATTAAAACCGTGTTGCCCATCGAGTACGTATCGTAACGTACGATAGTCTTTCGTTTACGAACTCTATATTCACAATCGCCTGAGGGGAACTGTTCTTAATGAGGAATCCTGTTCCGAAATCGTGAGACTGTGTTCCCCCGTAGTAGAAAGTGTACTTGCCCTGTCGGATGCTACCTTTGACCCTCCCACCGAACTTCTTGTATCGCTAATATGTCTAGCTCGTACTTCTCGGTCTCGCGTATTGCCACCTGAAAAGCGTCGTTTGGTATAACGTTCTACGTTCGTCTTATGTCTTTGTTAAGGGCAATGTAAAACCAAGATCTCCGATAAGATATGGCAGCACTTTTATCCGTTAATGTCTAATGTATTTTTATCATTGCACGAAATTTAAATGCTGTTCCTACAAATTCAAGTCTAGAGAGTTCAACCTTTCAGGGAAGAAAGTTGATAACCAATTCAAGAATTCTGTCCGTGCCGATTTATTTATTTTCATTCTTGTTCATTGTTGGAAGAGCTTCATTGTTATAGGGTTAACAACAATAAAACGATTCATCTCTTGTTGGAGATCTTGGCTTTACATTGCCCTTAATCCTGTTCTTGGAGCCCCCTGAAGCAGTTCCCACCCGGAGATCCGAACGAGAGACTAGTTTTTTACAAATCTCGACCACAAGTATTTAGATTCAAGCTGGGTGTTTTGAGTCCAGGTCGCTATATTGTATTTCCAAAGCAATTGTGACTTTGACAACCATGATATTTGAATTCAGCATACTTTTCTACCTAAAACTAGTTTGGTTGCTTATAATTCCACCAAAAATGTCTATAAGAGCTGGAATTCATGGCAAATGGACTAGAATAATACGCAGGTTGTAGTAAATAATTCATATCAGTTGGCCGTACTGTACTAACAGTTTCACCGTTACTTCTATTTCAACAACAACTACTACTAATTCTGCTACTATTACAACAAATACAAGAATACAAATACTACTTCTGAGATGTTAGGACAGCGTCCCCAAGGTCACGGGTTGAAGTCTCGCCTGTGGCATGGATATCTGTGGATTTTAATAAGCACTGCACTCAATTAATGGAAAAGTTTGATGGAATAAGAGCGTAAGAATGAGATACGCATTTTGAGAAAAACGATTTTGAAAATTAACTTGTGTTTTTCGTACATAAAATAACATAACATGCTGCATTCTCTCCCCGTTTTTGGTAAATAACATGTTAATGAAGATAAATGTTCGTTTTGAACGTCACATTTAGCTTTTGTCTCAGATATAGTTGTGCAAATGCAACTGGTGGTTTACGCCCTTTTCCCATCAAAGCACTAGCTTGGAATATTTTCTTCAAGATGAAAAGTTAATTAATGAATGAATTAATGAAATTCTTACTAAACTGTGGGTTTGTATTGAGTATTAGAAGCATACTTAGTAGAGGGTTGTACAGAACGCGCTTACAATAGAACCCCCATCTCCTGGCCGGCGAGCAAGTTTTGAACAATGAGATTAGTGTGTGCATGAGAGATTACGCCGGCAGGAGGTAACCGACAAAGCCAGAGGATGTCGAGTGAGTGATGTATGATAAAAGGTTACAACAGGGAACATAAGATACTTAGAAACGAATCTATAGAAATATGAAATTCACTCGCCAGCAACCCTAATATGATGATCTTGTTCAGAAGAGAATCCTTAGACAAGACCTTTGGAAACAGATGATGCAAGGGATGTGCTCGAAAGAAAGAAATCAAACTACGACATAAGAGGCTTAGAAACGGATCTATAGAAATTCACGCACGAATAAATCGAAAGTTGAGACTAACCTTTTCAATAGAATGTTTATTGATCCTGTGCGTCCTTGCAAAGAGCGTCCATTGAAGACCCAGGTCTCATTAGGAGATTACACTGGACTGGGTAATATATCATGGAACCAAACGAAGCATCATACGAAGGGGGACAGCACCTGAACGAGTTTGAGAAAGAGGATGTGAAATATCAAAGATCGGACAATGCGGGAAGGTGAAGCAGATGCACTCGACTGTAAACACGAGCGATTTAAAACGATGTTTTTAAGATGAGTTGAAGAAGGAGTATTAGTTATTGGAGCTGCAAGGCCATTACGAACTACAATAACGTACAGAGATGAGAAGCTCTGAAGTGAAATCGCATTGGATTGAAAAAAGATCTCGAAACCCTGAGCCGTAGAAAATGTTCTGCATGAAGCAAACTAACGTTTCAGGTGTTATCTATTAGCGCGTAAAGGAGATGAAAGGAAGAATTGTTCCGAAGTGGTTAATAACGCCAACGCAAACAAAGAGCTTAAAACGAAGCCGTTCGAAAATGTTCAGAGGAATCAAAGAAAGGAGCAGTATGTATTGAGTAGGAAATCACATCACAAGACGACTAATTCGGAACAGGATATTCAGTCAAGGGAAAAATCAATAAGCTCCAGTATTTATTTGGGAGTAAAAACGAGTTTAAAACGAAGCCCTTATAAAATGTTCTGGACGAAGCAAATTAAATACTGATTCTGGATCAGTATTTGTTTGTGCGTTAATGAGATGAAAGAGAGATTTTTGAAGTGGATATTCACTCGCGCTGAAAATCAAGAGGCTCTTAGGAAAGATTCGAGAAGAAGCGAATTAAAAGACCAGTAATTATGTGGCTTGAAAGATCATCAAAAGAAGTAATTCTTACGCTGACATTAGGAGAGAGCGATTTCATTACGCAGTCGCTTGCAAAAGGAGCTTAAAACCCAAGACTTGGACAATGTGCAGTATGATGGGAAGAAAGAAAAGAAAGAATGCATATACGTACGTAGTCCGTGCTAGGACAAAATTGTACTGATAATCATACTTAGGCTATTTATCCATAGACGGAAGGAATTTTCTTGTTGGGTATTAATAGTATACAGTTGCTAGACCTTGCGAGAGTGATCAATGGTGGATAATACTGGGACAGGAAGGAATTCTCTTGCCGGATCTACGTGTAAGGATATTCGAGGATTGATTAATAGTGGATAATACAGTAATACACGGTCTGTCGAAGAATGTTTGTACTGTTGAGTCCCAGCCATGGAAGGAAACCAGTTTGTGGGGTAACATGAACATGGTAGTTTTAGGCTTGCCGGGAGTTACCACTGTTGGATATTACGGATATATTTAACTCTAGAAAGAATGTTTTACTGATAATTTAGCTTACTCGTAGTAATAGTTAATGCACCTTAGGTATGGGAGTTGTGTCCAGGTGTTTTACGTTGTCACACACTTAATCCAAAGTTAATAATAAAATAAAAATAAATAAATATATATCTTTTGTGTGACTGGTATTCGGCTATAGTTTGCTGTTGCATCTTTGTAAGTTAGCAAACACCGGTACCCCTCTGCGTTAAATAATAGGGTAATCAACAAAATAAAATAACAATTCGCTCGGATGCCCATAGTCAATCTTCTCCAATGCAAGGATGACTCAATCGGAGAGACAATATATCATTACCTAAAGTTGAAAACAGGTCAACAAACGCAGAGTGAAATTTGCTTAAAAAGAATGTAAATGTTTCGAGCCATCGAGAACTTGAGCACTATATGGAGTCATAGAACACATCGGTGTAGGTAATAGCTTACGCAGAATTCTTCCCACCCAAACATATTATATAAAACAATAGATATAAATAGTTAGCTGCAATCATCAGTAAAAAGTATCTCAACGACAGTAAATCAACTATTTTCTTTTTACCACATCATAAACTCATAAATAATATCTATATAGCAAGCTTATCCAATATCGCCGAAAAACGCCGTATTCGTATACAACTATAATTTACAATAATACGATGCAGGTAGCATACTATCTAGGGGATGAATTCCATTCTTCCCAATAAAGGCCTTCACAGTTGGAAGATCGTAGTGGTTAAACAAGTAATAAATCCTTAACTACGCTAATAATTACTTTATGTCAGGGATAATGGTTACTAAACAACAAAGTAAAATTCTCCTATTGATTTTTAGATATATATTGGGTATTGGGTAGGCAAAGATATAAACATATACAACAGATAAGAGAATATAGCCACTGAATATAATTATTTCATTTATTAGAAGATTTTCGCATGGTTTCCAATTGCTAAATCTTTTCTCATTAAACAAGTACAAACAAACGATAAAGAAATCATTCATGCGTTTCTTGGAATAATCAATGACTCGAAGTTTTACGTCGCAGCTCGTCTTTCCCTATTGGTCCGTCTATTTTTATTATTCGCGTGATAAATTGCCTCCATACGTCTCTCAATATAAATTACATTAATTAATATAATGAGAAAGATAGATTATTTAGGCTTCGAGACCTTATCTATCTACAGTCACTCTAGTATTCTGCTAAAGATATAGCTACAGCGGAAATCATAGCGTAAAGATATTTCAAAAGAGATCTTAAAAACATAATAAAAAGGAATAAAACAAGTTACTTCGGTTAAATTTTATATTATTAATCATAATCAATCAAGAAGAATCTATAGAGGGTTCAGACCTCTTTTCTACACTATTCCAGGAAGTAATTTGAATGGCCTGCTTCTTAATTGCGTTAGACAAGCTCCTTATTCTAAGACTCCAGAGAATGCCTCTATAACAACAATTTGAGATCAACAGATGTCTTGCTTTCAGACAGCAGTTTGCAACTTCTTATAATTAATTAAATTAGGTCGACTCGCAAAAATCCTTCAACTGAATTTCGAGTAGTACAAATTTAAATTACTTATGAAAAACTCGTAAAGAGTCAGCACCTCAGTGTTACCAACTTTCGGAAGTTTGTTACCAACTAAAATATTAACACTAAATTAATTATTTCTAGCATTCGTAAAGAGTATTTATAAGTAATAATAAGCCTATTGTTGTCTAGTCTCCTTAAACAATTATTGTCAAAATAAAATAATTACAAACGATACCTCTTTTTCTACAATAAGTGTCGGTTCGACTCCAATGTTTCGACCTGCTCTTTTCTCCTACTTATACGGGACGTCAGGTGTATTCAATAACCATGACCCATCTAGGGTACTTCCAAGCACCTTTTTAAATCAATAAACTTACTTAACTGAGAAGTAACACAACAAAATCATCAAATGAGCTAAAAGCTCGTTCTACATAGTAGGAAAAGAAAGTTAACCGGCTTGTTCTGAGCCACTAGATAAAAGAAAATTACTCTTATCAAAATAACACACCTTACGGCTATTAAAACTCGGAGGCACGCGTCCGAAAGAATTCCGACAATATACTTATATTTTATGTAGAAAGATCGAATACAAAACAATCAAAATATAAATCGACAACAAAATTATTGTAATCAGACAAATAAATGAGACAAACAATTAATTTAGGCCTTCAAATCAAACGAATGAGCAGAAATAATAAGTTGGTATCCGAAAAACTAGACATCAATAAATTTACAACTAATTCAGATCGTCAAAAAAGAGATAATTCAAATTTTCAGATAAAAAACATATTAAGGTAGTTGGATAATCTTTCGAAAGGAACTCTGTCTACTTTTAGAGGAACATATCTTCTCAGGGGTCCCAGGAGGGTATCCCTTGTAGAATCTTAGTTTCTACATGGTGATAGCTTACTAAAACTTGCAGAATCTTAAAAATTGGCTTACTCAAAGATGGCGACGATTCCTCCCGGCTGCTGGTCTGCCTGACAGACTGAGGAGTGGCGATGGAGTGCTTGAGAAGCAGTGATGGAACAGTCAACAGTGGACTCTTTCCCCACAAACTAGAGCATATATCGCAAGAGAAAAGAAACAAATCCCTCCCATGATCTGGTTGCGGGGAGACTTGACCAATAAGAAAAGAACAGCTGCTCAACGGTAGCGTTTTCCTTCTAGCCTCTGTTATTTTTCGCTTAAACAAAACAAACATTTGACAAACAAAAAGAGTGAGGCTAGATTACCAAGTTACGTAGGTGGTCGATGTTAAAAAGTATCTTAACATACAACTTCAAGCATTGAAGAGAAATTCAAGTTAATATCAAAATTATCAATAAAAGCAAATTGCACAAATTGTACTTAATATACACACTTAACCTTTCTCTTCTTGTTATAAATACTACAATATCATTTCAAAAAAAAATAATTACACATACGTCCGTTCTTCATCAAAATTATTAGAAAAAGAATAAACAAGTAACGGAACGGTACGGTACGTTACAACGTGTGACTTTGGAACAAGGCGTCTTGGCAAGTACATGGGAGTTTGTGAAAGTAGGTTGTAATATGCAAGGTCCTTCCAGAAATGATTTTTTTAATCGGTAATGTTCCAGTGGAGAATGCTACAACGTTATTCGCCTGCAGGTCGATGTTTGCATGTAGATAGGAAATACAGATTTGCTAATAATCGTGTAATTTATGATAGGTAAATATAACTACAAAAAGAGATACATTATAGAACAATAAATATACACAAAAATATATGGAACTATATGTGTGTATGTGTGTGTGTAAAGTAATAGATATAGATATATAAGTGAGGCCATACTAGAATCACTTGAAGGTAAACTCCATTAACGTTGTACATGTGATCAGAACGTGAAACGGCCATTGGTAGAAACACATCCTGCTATCAGTACGCATGAAAAGTTGATTGCTACGGTGCTGAATCAGGACGAGGGGGACATCACATAAAAAATCGGTAAAGTAGGAAAAAAGAACAGTTTCTCCGCAATATACGGGGTGAGAAATATGCTTTTCCAATCGTGGTTGTACCGATTGGGAATGAGAGTTACTCTAGTATTTCGATGGGTATTAACGTACTTATTTTGGATGTCGTAGTGTCTTTAATTCACGTTATTCGTAAAACTTTGGTATCCTGTACTCCAACAGACACATTTACATCGCAGTACTCAAAAGGAATTGCATATAATGCTTAGGTCAACTGTAACCAGTTGAAACATATGGTTTCCAGTACACCAGCACCACCTAGCGGAATAACTATTATTTAGAGAAGTAATATTGCAATATTCGAATGTTAACAGACGACAATCACCATGAGTCGGGTAACGTTTATTTCAATTTGGAAGCGCAAATAAGGCACACTAATCGTAGAACCAAGAACAAAGTTATGTTGTCTAAACCATTAGTCAATACTGTGTTACGATTAGTACACCTTCGAATTGACAGGGCGCTTCGTGATTGCACGGTAATTCCTATAAAGCGACTCCATCAACAGGTATCGAAACAGTGCCGAGCACGATGACAGTTTGTGACTGTTTAGACTCACACGTCAGTAAGAATTGTATTTTCCAGGCAATAGATCAATGGAGCCCGACACGTTATGTGCCATTTATTCACTGCTACGCCGGCATTCCATAGAATGCGATGGTCATAATTGTACTAAGCTGTCAAGGGAAGCCTTGAGAGATGGAGTTTTGGAGACGTTGGCTTGTTTCGATACATACGACAACCTGTACAACATATGTGTACACATGCATCCAGATCAAGACATTCCATTAAAAAGCTTTGTACGTACATATATATACGTATATATAGGAATGATTGCAAATGACGACGATTTACAGGCAATTTACGATGTGCAATGCACAAAGGACTTTGTACACGGAGCCACACGTTTAATTTTGGCGCAGGATTACAAATAAAATGCAAAGATTGGAATTAGGGAAATTGTTTATTGTGCAAGTAATAAGAACAATGGTTGGTTTAAATAATACATGTAGAATGTGACATTTACAAGACTGGATATAAACACAGTTACAATATAATTACACATAAGAGTGACGAAATGTACATGACTACAGAAATTACGTTATGTAACCATCGATGTACATGCTTTTTCGTTTTATATAACAAATTATACGTTATAACGCACAGGATACCAAGGTAGCAATTCACATAAATGAAATGTTGTACTACTTTACCAGAATCCATCAACATTTAAAGTTTATCGTCTTGTAAACAAATAGTGGAAAACCAGTGGGATACGAGTTTTCTCTCCTTCCATATAAATATTTAAAAAAAGAATGCTGCTCACCCGTCGGGAAACAAAACGTACGGCTTTTAACCAACGTCCCACTTATTACGGTGCGCACCCAATCGGAGACATTGTTCGGTGGCGTATATAAACATTGCTACAAATGAATTGTCTTCACCTTGGAAAGAACATTTGGTGTCATTGGATATACACTGGGGTGATCTGGTTTGTAAAGCATTGGTAACAATCGGAACTGTATGTAGGTAAGAGGTAATGGCGTGTTCAGATATTGCGATGGACACGTTTAATTTAGCAGTGTGGCAATGCTAGCAAACACTGTTCAATGCCAACTACAGATAATAAATCAGTATTCTAGAAAACGAGAATCATATGTTTTCTTTTGTGTATCTTTGGTTAACATCGATATTCATAGGGAACTGTCATTTATTGTTCGCTATCAATAGGATTTAATTTCCGGAGTTTGTGTTGTTGCACAACGGTATGGCCTTTCGCTTGGGATTTACATTCGACACGAAATTCTGGTTTCCGAAGAATAAGATTTGGTGTAACGATTTCTTTCCCTTGATACGTTCCCGTTACCACTTTATACATATCCGTAAACGTTATTTTCTGTCGTGTTCGCTGATTAAAGGTAATATCACGTATTTTGATCACATTGTCCAATTGCCCCGTAGGTATTTCAATTAGTTCATAAGAGTAATGTTTAGGATCTCCACATGTAAATAGCCGTATTTCACACCCCTCAGGGAGTTCATTCTATAGTTGAAATAGATATTCACCGAACGGTAGCAGAGGCGGTTCAATACGACGTCTAACATAGATAATGCAATCTGTATCACAGTACAAGAGACGTGCTATACCGACAGTACGCATTGCCTCATACAGATATAGGCGTGCCCATGTGGAAATAAAAGCTGCAAATATTACATTGCTCAATGCATAGGGTGTGTTCTCTGTTTCCAAATCACGATAGGTAACTAGAAGTTATCTAGCCTATGCATTGATAACAAGAACTACCTATCATATTAATATACTGGATTTCCAAATGAGGAGAATATACAATTTCTTTAAACTCTTAAGCTGTCGCAACAACCTTTGTTTTCGGAAGGTCACACCTCTGCGCCTATTTCCCAACAGTGAGTTTAAATATATTTTTGCAATGAATTGCAGTCTATTGTTTTTAACAATGTTATCATATTCTAGTTGAATTCCCTCATGATTGAAATAATCCTTAATATACTCTTGCCAATCCTCCCAACGATGGCAATGTAGAGGAAATCCAGAAGCCTTTTGTTTCATTTGAAGATACATACCGATATAGGACTTAAACAGGTGCACTGACATTTCCGATTCCCAAATTTTACATGTCTTAAAAATAACATAACCGGCCTTTAATGCCGCATCGAGCTCAGAAAACACCTTTGATCGCACGTTCTTCGTTTGTATGTGTACATTCTGCGGTATGTAATTCCTCCATACAAGTTCTGCATAAACCAAACATTAGTTTGCTATGCGCATTGTACGGTAATAAAGGAATTATCAAAAGTAGTATAGTATTGCTGCTTATGGCTCACCCCGTTTGGACCCACCCCAAGGCCTAAGGACACACAAATACTAAGTACATTAAGTAAGTATTAAGACGAAATTAAACTACAACACAAGTGCTAAGAGCAAATTGAATTATAGATAAAACCACAAACAAAATTGAATTCCATATGAGTTTTTAAAAAAATGAAATAAAAAAACTTGTATAAGGTAAAATAGAGATATTTATGGGAAACCAATTGACAACAGAAGATAAGGAGGATGATCCTCAATACAAATTCAAAATGACTTTTCTTGGAGGGGTAATCCCGCTGAAGATTTTGTAAGAGCCTCTGGAGAAGGTACCAGTAGAAAGGAAGTCAGTGACAAGAGTAACGAGAGTAAAACGAAAAAAAAATCTTATAGGATAAATATGAGATTAAGTAATACCAACAATGAAAGTTTGAATGAAACAGGGCTTACAGCATTTGAAAGCATGCCTGTTAATAAGCTACAACAACTATCAAGAGCCAATAACATCACTGGCTACAGCTCTTGCAATAGGAGCAAACTAATTGCTAAACTAATCCAATACCATAACACACCAGACCAATTAAGACACATTTACAACATGACGGTTTCAGAACTTAAGTCGTTCAGCAAAACGATCAACATCACCGGCTACTCCAAATTAACCAGAGAAGCCCTCATCAAGCATATTATTAAGGCAAAGCCCGGCCAAATCCTCTTACACAACTTGCTTTTTACTATGACAGAGATAAGATAAGATAAAATGAATTTTATGGGCGGTAACAGCACTATGGCTTACGCCCGTCCCGATACGGGAAAGACCCTTATCTTGGTCATGTCAAAACTTCGCTATTGATTAAAATAATAAAAAAGAAGATATAAAAGATGAAGATGTAAAAGGTCTTCACACTCAACCTACTGGTGTAAATGTCCAGTACAACAAGGATGTCCGTAAATGGGCCCTCGCAAGATAAAACAAAAATAGACCATAAAACTTAACAGCTAAGGAACATAATCATATAAATTAAACGGAAATCATAAAACTCTCCAAAAACAAGTAAAAGATCACCGTTTAAGTTTAGGTTTATATCTAGGTTTCCCTTTCCTTCCCACGAGATTAAAATCTATATCCATCAGGTGGTCCTGAATCATATCTGAAGTCAGAGATGAACTTCGTTCATCGATAGTATGTGTAGACTCTTCCTGAGCTAACTGAGCAGACAAAACGTTCGTCAGAGTCTTAATGCTTGTAGCGAGAGGCGAAGTTCGGACTAATTTCGGGACTTTATAGGGACTAAAAGTTGGCTTAACACGTGAAGTTCTAGTGCTCTGCACAGATGTTTTTTGTCCCTGACTCTGTGTCGGCATATTGCGACAAGTCTCTGATCCTTGGGGAGGTGTCGGAGGATCTACATGCACAGCACAGTCTGTTTGTGTTGATACATTAACTGTCTTTGTACCAACCGAGACAGTTTTAACTGGTATCCTGGCTACAACATGTGAAAATGCACCAGAGGGAAAGGTGCGTTGAGACTCTCGTAATCGACGTTTAGCATCACCAGCGGATATTTTCTCTAGTACCATCAGCTCTCGAATTCGTTTTTCCTCCTGAAAAATAGAACAGTCACGTGACCAGGCCGTGTGATCACCCTTGCAATTAACACACTGAGGTTTCAGTGACTTACAAGGATCCTCACCATGGCTATTGGTTCCGCATATTGCACATACAGCAGAGGTCGCCTTACACGACGTGCTGGTGTGTCCATAGTGCTGACATTTAAAACAGCGGAGCGGGCTGGGTATATATGGACGGACAGGTAAGCAATAGAAAGCTGCCTTCACGTCCTTAGGAAGCTGTGGCATGGCAAACGTCAAAATTAGCAAGCTCGTGGGTTGCAGTTCGCCACTCTTTCGAGTTTTAATGCGTCTAACGTTGACTACACCTTGGCTGGCAAGTTCATTCTTAATCTCTTCTTCAGGGACATCTTGCAAGTCCCAACAAGATATTACGCCCTGACGAAAGTTCAGTTGACGGTGTGGTTCAACTTGAACTTCGAATGGTCCTAGGGTTTTCAGCTTAAAGAGATTAGTTGACTGTTTATTATTAGATGTCTCTACGAGCAAGGTGCCGTTGCGAAGCTTTTTAACATGCTTAAGTTCACCTGCAAAGTAATTCAGTTGTTTTTGTATAACGATAGGGGATAACCCCTTCAAACCACCTGGATTGTCTGTTTCACTCTTTACTTTAATCACAAGATACCGTGTAATAGACGGTGCGATACTTGTCTGTTCCGCTACTTCGATTTTCTCTTCTTTGTCACTGCTTGATGCATTAGCTTTATGCGCCTTCTTACTAACATCAGTGCCGCTCTGTCTCTTCTGTCTCTTGCTTTCTTTCTGCGAAGGCGACTTATTAGGATGTGGTGGAGCCATGATAAATGAAAGAGCTAGATGCCCACACTTCTCCGTCTTCGTTCTGAGGAGCCAACGAGGCTGCCGGGTACTACCCTCATCACCCTTGTCAGCAAGCTGGAAGTCGAGGCGAAGTCCAATGACTTGGCGTCGAAATCACTTGTACTCCCGACTGATGGATACCTGGGACACCCACTCCCCCGAGTGCTGGCGAGACCAAAGGTCCGAAGAGCTCCCCAATGGCGCACTTCCCAGTCTCAACGATCTAGACCATCCAAGAATCTGCTGTTAAGAACTAGGCGCTATCCAATGGTTCCGCCCCCTTTCCCCTGGGCCATCATCAATGCAAATACATCCTGTCACATCCTTTGTCATTGCGCGGAGGACCAATTCACAGCGCAAGAGGAGATGAAATAATGAGTCATCAATGGATGAAAAATGGGGTGAATGTAAATGAAATCCTCTCGGCTGGTCCTCCTTTCAGACAGCGTAGATGTTTAGCTGCTAGGGCTGATTGCAGCCAGCAAAAGCCAGCTGGACGATGGGGTCAGAACAACTTTGTCAAACGAACAGCACAAGGCCAGGTTGGCGTGCACATGTCGGAGAAAACTTTTAAAAACTCACTTGAAACGTGACCTTTGAACAATCACATATTATAACATCCAAGGACCCTGTTATCTCGTTTTTGAACA
>JAGDQP010019552.1:9104-34687 GCA_022664845.1 Lepisma saccharinum
CGTCCTTTAGAGTAGAGAAGATTTAAAATGGCCTTAAACATGATTTTGTCCCCAACTTGGAAAGAAACCGGTGTTTTGTTTTTCAAAAAACCTTTTCCTTTTATTCCAAGACACCAGCATATTTGATATGGCAGCCCTCCAGACATCTTTATTCATTGGATAATCCAAGAACCGTTACTTAATCATCCATTTTACCTCTAGTGGGGATTCTTTCCTTCTTCCGAAAAATAATTCTAAAGGACAAGCCATCAATGATGTTCGCTTATATTTAAATTATACTGGAACTCTCTCAGCTTACTTCCCCAGTTTCTTTGATCATTTGAAAAATATATTCTCTCATACAGGACTTTATACTTTTAATGAATCTCTCTGAAATATTAACTTCTGAATGATAAGGAGCAATCCTTATATGCTTAATACCTAAACTGAATATAAAACTCCCGAATAATTCTGAGACGAAGATGCTCACGTTATCATTTGAAATGCTTTCTGGAAAACCATAACAGCAGAACAACGTGTATAATCTATCAATCACTGTTCTTGAATTCAATTTACTCATCGTCTCTAACTTCACAAATCTACTAGCATGATCTACAACGATTAATTTGTAAGGTTGTCCTTGGTTACTCGGTAAGGGCCCCACTACGTCAATCATCCAATTCTCATTTATCCTTTGACACACCTTAGATCCCAGATATCCATATTTCTTAAAATTCCTGTCGTTAATTCTTTGATAGATGTCGCAGGTCCTTAAATGCTCCTTCACGTCCGACACCAATCCATCCCAGGTGAAATTCTTCATTATTTTGCTACTAGTCTTATAAATTCCCATATGTGCACCTGTCAAACTGTCATCGTGAAAATAACTCAAAATCGTTTGAATATGAAAATACACTTAATAACAAAGATAAATTCCACAAATACATTATAAATTCCTGATCCTAAACTAGCATAAATCAGACTGTTAATCTCTATTCTCTCTCCTCTCAAAATATCGTTTGTTCTCGGATACATGGATTCTTCTCACATCATTTCCTTTAACCCAATCTTCACCAAGCAAGTATTTGAAGTAAAAAAGGCCAAACATCTTTATTCCTTGGATAATCTGTCTTTCGCGCCAGTATTTCATAAGGTGAATTAACGAGTTTCCTTCAACAGCAAATATTCAGCCATTGTATCAACCATCCAAATCATCTTCTTTTTCTAATCTAGTTATTAATTCCTTTCATTTCTCATCCTCTCTTTGATGGCCCTCCAACAACTCATATGCAAATGGAATCTTCCACAAATTGACCAACCCAATATTTTTCTCCATCAGACCATTTCCTAATCCACTGTCAATCAAGTCGAATATCCTAGACATAAAATCTTCCACCACATTTTGCTCAGTCCTCACTCAATGGATCTTGAAACTAAAGTGCGATAGTTGTTCTACTAGTGCTTCATACTTAAGCAACCGTTTTGGTTTGTTCAAGATCCTTCTCAGGGCTCTGTTGTCCGCATACACGTCAAATTCAGACCCCAGGAAAGTCTGAACCATGTGATAGTTTTCACCAAACTTATAAACCCTACTCCATTTTCATCATATTGAGATACACAACCACATATTCCCTTGCTGCTACCATTTACATGAACTATGAACCTTTTCCCTAGATCAGCAACTTTTAGCATCGCCTTATCCTTGAAATCCTATTTCAATGCCTCCAGTGCCCTTCTCTATTCAACACCCCGCCTTTTTCGGTGACCTTAGTTCGCTAATAGGCACCATCTACTGTTAAAACCCAGGTACAAATCTAGAATAATAATTCAATAGATATGTTAGCTTCATTACACCCTCCCTATTCCTAGGTGCCGGAATTTCCTCGATGCATTTCAATCTGGATTCATCCATCTCAATATTTTGACCATCCACAACAAATCCCAGATATTTAATTCTCCTCTTGCAAAAGGTCTTACTTGGTGAAATGATAATGCCCAATTCTCTGTCTGTCCATTACAACTCGAATCAGTTCGAAATGATCTTCCTTGTTTTTATTAAATATCAAAATATCATCGAAGTAAACTCTCACTCCCTTATCCAACAAGTCTCCAAGCACCTTATTCATGGCTCTTGCTAAAATGTTACACCCAGTCTTAAGTGCCACCGGATATCATTTTTATCTATAGGATCTAATTGGTGTTACTATGGTGGTGATATCTCTAATGTCTTCATTATTGGGTCTTGAAAATACGCTTTTCTCAAATCAAACTTAGTGAACCCTGAACATCCTGCAAAGCTCGTGAAGCAACCTTCCAAGTTAGGGGTCATATGATTGTCCTGAATTATCATCTAATTTGCCCGTATATAATTTCCTACAATTCGATAAGATCCCTCCGAGCCGGCACAGGGACGTCGATTCGACGTGGAGAATGGGTCACTTTTGTCGAATCATTGGTCATTTGCGTGGAAATGACTTCGTTAGTAAAATTCCTCGACGTCGAAATTGTCGACGTACAATCGACGAAGGCGAAAAGACGTAGAAACATCGCTGTAACCAAATTTCGATCATTGTATATAGCAATGAAGGGGCTCCATAGTTTAGTAGTTTGAGCGTTGGACTCATGTCCGCGTGGTCCAGGATTTAATCCGTCGTTAAAGTCCCAAAAGACGTGACGGCCACACTCGGTCTAGAAAGCCCCTGATACGCCTGTTCGTTTTCAGGTAGCGCGCAGTGCTGATCACACAACTACCACACAGGTGGACGCAGTTTCACCAACCGCGGACAGATGGCTTTGGAACAGGTTCAAAGCCTATCGGTCTGTCACGCCAGTGGCTTATATAACAATGAATATGTTACAGAAGTGTCAAATGAAACCTTTTGTGCTTTAAAATCATTATATTCCTGTTTGAAGTGATTATTTTTAAATACCTGAAAGTCGTCACATTTTTTTGGAAATGGCGTGAGTTCATTACCCTTCGACGTTCTTTTCACGTTCATTCCACCTCCACTTTCGACGTAGATTTAACGTCGATCAGAGAGAGAATTTTCGTCATTTCGACATCAAAAATACATCGTCAATGACTGTTTTTCGACGTGGAAAACACGTATGTGTGCCGACTAGGCCCGTTGTTCTTTACCAACAAGCAACTACTCCCGTACTCGGAATGATCTGTCTCTGCGATCACTTATTGCTCCAGCATCTCCTTTATCAAATCTTAAAAAATTTTCCACTTATCGTTAGGGATAGGAAAACTCTTTCCTGGAAACCTTTACCTTCTTTCAACTAAATTTTACAAACATAATTACTCATACATTCAGTTTTGTCTCTCAACACATCACTGCAATACCTTCTAATCTCTTCAACAAAATTCTTCACGTCTTCATTATTCCATCCCCCAGTCTATATCTTCGACTTTCTGTTCACCCAATCCTTCCTTTTCATTCATGACAGTCCTTATCAACTTCCTTTTCCAACCTTGAGTCCTTTACTTCTTCCATAAGTCAAACCATATTTTCTTTTCTTCCTTCATTTAATCCATCCTCGTATGAGTCTGCTCGTTCCAATTTACCAAAATCACTTCTCGATTGATCCAGATGTTCTCTGAAAATTTCCTCATTTTCTGATTATTTTGCACCTTGATGCACACAACTAATGCTTCAGGTTGACGACTAATTTTTGTCTTCCTTTTCCGACTTCGTTTCATTCGTTGTTCCTTTAGCTCAGCATACTTAAACTCTTCCTTCCCTCCGGCATCTCTAGATTTACCCTCACAACCTGCCTTCATCGGTCCTTCTTCACTGATCCAAACCTTCCTTATTTCTTCCATTGTCTCTTGAGAACGAACCTCCATCAATATTATTGCCAGTTCTTCAATATCCATATTGTATTGAATTCTACTATCCAATTTATTCCAGACTCCTAATTGCTTCTCTTGCTTTCCTGACAACTCCTTCTTCATCCATTTAACCAAATACTTAAACCTCCATGTACATTCCACAAACTAATAACCTTAACTTATCCATCTTCCATAAACACCTGCCCACTGTCAAAATTTAATTTAATTTTTGCCCTTCTCAAAAGGCAGACTCAAAATATATTTCATTGGAAGTCCCTTCATAATTCCAAATTCAACATCAAACTTCATTTCACCAATCTCAGCTTCCGAATCAACTGCCTTCTTCGAAACAACTTCCGATTAACTATTTTACAAAAGTTTCAGTAAAGCCTTCCAAGACTCCGATCTTCTAAAACACCCACTATAACTAGAATTCAACTGATCCAATTTTTTTACTAGCTTCCAAAGTTGGTTAGCCCTTTCAAAGTATTCAAACATTAATCTAACATTATCTACATAGGAGCCAGGGCCTAACACACGCAAAAAATCAGAACCAAGAATGTTATCTTGAAGCCTATGCTTGCCACTAAATGTATAAATCCACGGAAGAAAAAAAAAATCGAAAATTAAGGTCCTCAAGAAACTTTCATTCGGCGATATGAAACAGAAATGACGGTTTGTAACTAACATTACAAATCGTTAAACAAAATACATCTGGCTCCATGAATATACATTTGTTGTACATGATCATTTCCATAAAGTACAAAAATTTCAATGAAAATTATGATGTTCTTAACATTTCCTTGAAAATTCCCTCTTAAACATAAATAAAAAAAAAAAAAAAAAAAAGTTCAGTTAATGCCCAAATAAATTCAGTGTTGCATTTCAGATACATTAAATGAATTGTATGGGCGGTAACAGCATCATGGCTTACGCCCGTTTCAATGTTGATCTAATAACAATAACTAATACAATTCAACCCAGTCATTCAAGTTTCTCAACGTAACATAAGTAACCACAACCGAAATTCAAAAAAAAAAATCTCATTTAAAAAAAAAAAACTTCAATGAACTGAGAAAAAAGAATGTCTTTTTAATATTACATTCTTCTATCTTGATCCCAGTTAGGTATGAAACAATTTCTTAAAGACTTCTCATTTAAACAAACTTCCAAATTCCAAAATCTCATTAATTTGATCCAGTAAAAATTTAATTATTTGACAAAGAAAACGCCGAATTCAGATTTATTAATTAGAAATCAAGCTTTAAAAAATAAGCACACCTTAAACAAGGTTCAAAAACCGCTAGCATTCAATCCCACTTTTGAAAAAGTAATCTAAAACTCGAAAATTTCCAAGTTAACTAGATTTAATTTTAACCAAGAACTCCAATTTAATTATATGTAACGTTATTCTCTTTAAGAATTAATTTAATTTTTAATGGTGATTATAAAATACCAAACCAAATAATTACTGAATTTCCGAATTTGAACCGACCCCAATTAAATGAACCAGCCTTAGCTCACTCGACATACACTCAAGTAAGAACCACGCCATTGACAATCAAATCCAAACAAGAGCAGACACAATATTTCAAATTTATTTACTTTCCAGAACAACTAAGCACATCCGACCTGTCTTAGCTCACTCGACATACTGTCCAGGTCACAACAATAACAATCAAAAGCCACACCAAAGGCACACTATATTTCCAAAATAAATGCCTATCAAAACAACCAAGACTCAATACATCTAACCTGTCTTTGCTAACTCAACATGCCGTCCAGATCACAACCACACCAATACATACATTCAATGGCCAGACAAGAGAAGTCACAATAATTCCAAACAAATAACTTAACAGAACAACCAAGCCTCATGAAATCTGACCTGTCTTCGCTCACTCGACATATTCGAATATTCACAAACACCGATCAAATATGCCAAGTCAACTTGACACTCAAAAACTAATATCAAAGAAATTACAATAATTTTCTATTCGAATGACATCGACCCACTTCTCCACACAATAACAACCACACACACAATCTTAAATACACAGTTTTCGAAAAGGAAGCAAAATCCGCTTGTCGACAGTAACAAAGTGCAATTGAACAATGTCCCAAAGCAGTTCTATGTAACAACATTGAATCAATTATGCCAGATTCCGTTGATCCCCAAATCTTGATTCCGATCCATCTAACCTGACTTTTCCTAGTTCCAACAACCCTGAGCGCAATATTGAGCAATCCTTTTCCAAAATGAGCGAACCAATGTCTTTCACTTACAATCCTATAACACCAGTCTTTTCAAATCCACCTTTAAACAAGGCACAGATACCGCCAGTTAGGCTTAACTAACCTTAACCTGACTTTAACTAAGACCCGTCATTACAATCAGCACTTAACCAGATATTTCCTTTCAAGATTAAAACTAAAATCAATACAGCTTCAAACTTCCTTCATAATCATGGATTTTGACGGGACTCATAAATTTTTGTACTAATGACATCACCAGCTAAGAACGCACAAAATCGGTTATTTTAGTTTACTGTTGAAACTATTGGATTTCGACTTTTATGCTACAAGCATTTATTTCTCAGTTTATAACCCGTATTTAGCAGTTATAAACTTATTTGGCAGACAAATTAGTTAGATGTCGTCGTCAGAAAACAGACCAACTAGTTGCTGCAAGGCAAGAATTTTATTATTAGTGATTTTCCACTTACCTCCGTTTAAATTAATTGTCCACTTGAATAAATTAACCAATATTATTATTCTGATAATTTCCAATTAAGATAAATTAGACATTCCTCCACATCATTATTTACATATCCATTATCCTTCTGCACACCGTTACAGCCTTTAGCCTTCGTGTCGGAACCTGAATTTTGTTCACTTCATTACATACTACAGGAAACAAAACCGGTGCTGCCTTAAATGATAACACTTTGCGTTCTGCTGAAAAAGGTGAACTATTGGTGTAAAATTGTGGCGAGCAGTACTTTGATAACGCCAATAATATGTTAGGAATATATTCCGGGATTCAAGCTCGATATTATCAATTTCCTGCCGCTCGCTATGTTCCTGTTATGTTAGTCACTCACATTTTTTAAATTTAGTTGGTGCTCGCTCAGCATCAGTAGACTCTCAAATTGTTAGTGAATTTAGAGTGCTTTTAAACATTTATATGTTCATTCACCACATCATTCGGATGTTTAAACATCATCATATTGTTCTTTTTTTTTTCTAATATCATTCAGCAACCAGGTGATTTTCGAAACAAAATGCAGTTCGCGCTTTAAGTACCTAATTTGCCACTGTTTGTTTCTTTTTGGAAATACTGTGATTTGGAAAGAGTCCACTGAAACTGTAAAGGTATAGTTTTGGGAAACTTCCTTAATATACCCTTAATATTTAAGAGAAATATCAGTACTTGCAGTTATCGAGGCAATCCTCGAAAACTACCGAGTAATTTCTTTTACCTTATTGGAAGGACTCAATTTTCTGTTCTAGTGTGATTAATGCACATGCACAGAAAGGTGAAAGGTTTTCTTATTATGAAAAAATGTCTAATGCTGGTCAAGTATTTCCTGCTGCTATCTTGATAGCTTGCTTTTATATAAATGAAACGTATTCCGAGTGAATGAGGATTGTGATTCATAACTGACAAATAGAAAAAGTCATTAAAACATGACATAAGTCATGGAAGTAACGTAGTTTGTGTTTTCAGGGTTTGGGTAACGTATTTCTGACCCTCGATACTGTTTTGATATAGTGTTTTAATGTCTGGCAGTTTAGTCCAATCGGTAAAACGCTGGACTTTTAATGAGCAACTCGTGCTCAAATCTCTTTCAAGCTTTCTTATTTTTTCTCTTTCTTCTAGTATTCCTGAAAACTGAATGACGGCAGGTTTCTATTAGCTAAGTTATTAGAAATTTCCGGGTGGCTATTGGTTGCCTAGCTGTTTCCAGGAATGTTTCGGAAAATGTTCACAGTGTAAATGCCTGGTAAACATTCTGAACGATTTAGGATTTATTGTGTTTTTGTTTTGCTGCACAACAAAATATGACCTTGTTAATTCAACACTTTTCGGTGCTCCAGTTCGACGACCACTTTTTGTGTCAAATCAACACCGTTTGTTACGTGCTTTCGGTGGTTCAACATTGTGATAATGCTAATATGACCCCCTCTATTATGTTAAATCAGTATTGACAACACATTCTCTGTGTTGAATCACCGAAATCAACACCGTTTGTATGTTGATTTAACACGAAAAGTGGTGGTCACCCTAAGACACCGAAAAGTGTTGAATGAACACATCCATTTTTGGCTGTGTGGAATGACATTCTCCATGCATTCTATGGTACCAATCTTCAGTTGTAGGAAAAGTTAGTAAACTTGGATACCGCTGTTAATCATTTACAAGGACTGCATAATTATTTTGGTGTAACCTGGAAACCATTGTGAATAAATTACTCTATTGTGAAAGGTAGACACACGTTTGATGATATGAAAATCACAATTGAAGAACCTCGACCTTAAAAAAATGACTTCGGATGAAGTTTGAGAGGATGATAAACAAGGAGCAAAATGTGAGTTATAGTCCGTTTTTCGCATTACATGCAATTGAATCTCAAATATATGACCGGTTGCAGCAAATTAAATGTATTTTGGAGGATTTATCAATAGTTTTTGGAAGTAACAATTCAGTTCTGACAGAAGAAGAGTTGAGAAAGAGCGTCTTTGATCTGACTTCATTTTGTATAAGGAGGATGTTACTGGAAGTGAATTATTTCAGGTGGTCTTGAAACGTCATGTCCAAACATTTATGAAAGATTTTGACGTCAGGTGGCTACAGAAATATCCCCCTTACAATTCTAACTTTCATTTATGAAATGCATAATGTTTGAGTTATACCCCAATTTTGTTACTGGACTGAAAATTGTTGTAACGCTGCCATGCTCTGTCGCGTCTTGTAAAAGGAGTGTTAGCAAGTTGAAATTACTGTAATAATAAATCGTTTGAGCTCATTGTTGAGTAACAAACACAAAATACTTGCTAATGTAGCTATTTTATAGGTTTGAAAGACAAGAGCACAA
The DNA here is from genome assembly GCA_022664845.1 of Lepisma saccharinum. Lineage (NCBI taxonomy): Eukaryota > Metazoa > Arthropoda > Insecta > Zygentoma > Lepismatidae > Lepisma > Lepisma saccharinum. Next base: position 18,021 of record JAGDQP010019552.1, read on the forward strand.
TCACTTAATTTCGATGATATTATTGATGACTTTGCAGTTCGAAAAGCAAGAAAGTAAAATGATAATGTTGTACATATTACACATAAAACAATTTCTGTATTTTCAAATTTGTTTAGAGTATTCAAGATTTGTAGAACTCACACATCACAAGCAAATTCTGATACTCAGGAAAATTTATTTGGGATAGAGATTGTCACTTTTAATTAATTAAATAATTAATTAATAAAGAATATAAGTCAGGAAATAATATGCCATTTCAAAAGTTAGAAGTATTTTTCCCATCCCAACGTTAGTACTAAGGAAAGATAAATATCGATATCGAAATTGACCGATATGTGACATTGCAATTGATGCTTAATTTGCATAAAATAACTTCGGTAGAAATTGGATGGAGCACTAAAACTTATTCTCGCCCCGGGCGCTGAAATCTTTAGCTACGGCTCCGATGAGCTGCTTAAAAAGTCGAAAATTATAATTAATTGAAGCCTCACAATAATTTCAAATTATTTATATGTACATGCCTATTAAGGGGGTGCTGAAAAACTAATCTCGGTTTTGTGGGAATACTGATCTTGTGTCTGGGTCAGTTCGGAGAATGTGGGATTTGTTCGATCTTGGTTAGTTTAGGATGGAACTGGGTGATTATAGCCGGTGGGTTGAGATTAGTATTGGAGGTTTGACTGGGTTGAATGTGTGAGGATGCACTGCGAATCCGTTCAGTTATAATGTTAGATGGGTAGCCTCGGTTGACTAGAGCCTCCTAGAGGCGTTGGTTGTAAGTTTCAGTAGCAGAGGTGTTTAGGCGTTGTCCTCTGAGGGCAAAAGAGAAGGGAATCACTTTCTTCTTAGTGTGGTAAGGATATACTACTCAAGTTCCGTTGAGGATGAGATAAAACGTCGAAATTTTATTTATATTATTGTCCATTCAAAAGTTATTAAGTTTTCAAAATGTCGAATTAGAGTCTCTATCTATTAATTTATTGGGATACATAAAAAAATCAATGGGCAAAAATTAATTTAAAAATATAAATGCATAAAATGTTTATGAACCTAACCCATAAACATTTCATGTATTTATATTTTTTAATTAATTTTTGCTCATTGATTTTTTACAGATTATAATGACAGAACACTCGTTCGGAATGGAAGGGATCTGGGATTGATTCTCTGAACGTTCAATTTCATTTTCCTATGTATTTCCCAACATGTTACCACTCACAATGTATCATATGAAGGAAACTGACGTATATTTCTTTTTTCGTAAAGGATTCCTCACTACGAGCAGCGCCTTCGAACTCTTCACTACAAGAAACGATTCGGCGTTTGGGTTGGTGAAGTACAACCTCGAATACAAGCTGTTATGGAAGCGTCAAGGGAAGTTCAAAGAAGTAGGCGACTAAGACGTTTATTGGAGTTAGTTCTAGCACTTGGAAACTATATGAACAGAGGACAGCGAGGAAATGCGTCAGGTTTTCGATTAGCCAGCCTTAATCGACTTGCCGATACCAAATCAAGTTCTGCCAAAGGAACAACGCTTTTACATTATCTAGTTGAATTCTTAGAGCACCAGGTAAGGTAGTTTGCTACATTTGACAATCAGAATAGAACCATATTTCAATTCAAGTAGCTCAAAGAAAAGTCTAAATATCCATTATATAAACACTACTTTTAACATTCTAGAATTTCCTAGTAAATAAAGTAAACGTCCTACCTGGACTAATCGTAGTCACAGTTTTTCACTTCATACATTTAAGGTCATCAGGTATGTTTAAAAAAAAGTCAAAATACAAAATTTATATTCTGATGTAAAATTTATTTAAAAAAAATAATAAGCGAAAGTGGAGACATCAAGTAAACCAACAGATACTATGATCTTACCTTGTACTTCGGAAATCCTCTCGATCCTTCTGAAGTACAAGATCCTTTGGAAGTTCTCAATTCAGTCCTCTCTATACCATCTATTTATGTATTGACAACAGATACTAGTAAACAACCAGATGGATTGGATTTTCTCTTCAGTATATACTAAGTATCGTCTAATAAAGTTACTTTCACACCATGATATTAATATTGCTTCGAAATCTGGCCTAGAAACATGTCACATTCTTGTACAGTTTAAAAGAGACTGTCAATTAAATTGGGCTATTTTAGCGTCTATAAAGCATGTATGGAGTAGATACAAAAAAATGTATATTAACGAATCTTAGGAAATCATTTGCTGTATTAAAATCTAAGGTGCTACTAAACGATCACGATCAAAATCTATGGATTCTTCTGGTAATCTTTCATAGCAAATACATGCAAAGTTTGTCTTTCAAGAATAATAGATATATACTTCTAGCTGCTGCCATGTTTGTGCTTACAAGCATTCCATCTGGTATCCTCATGCATTCAGTCTTCCTTAAGTCTCTGTCACGGCTTAGGCTTCCTTTAACTTTTCTGTGACTCCTACCAATGACAATTTGAACATAAGACCTTTGTCTTTTCAACTGACATGATGAAGTTGATTGGATCAACAGAAAATTGTGATTATGGTTTTTATCAACGTATCGAGGTAAAACTGAAACTGCATCCACACACCATTGGGCCCTGCCTACCAGTGTATGGAAAGATTTTTAGAAGTTGTTTTGTGTACCGTTTAAAATCCTTGTCTTAGTCTTCTTGATTGTTGATAACCAAGGTAGGAACATATTTCAGTGCAGCTTTCAGTTAAGAAAATAAAATAATAATAATAATACCAATAATAGTATCACTAGGGAGGGTGTTACAATTCCTTCACAATTGGCCATCATCCCAATACTCGGATCTTACACGTCTTAGTGTTTGCATCAAACGTTTCAGCACTTCAAGATAAAATGAAGCAGTAGCTGTCTGTCATGTAGGTAAATATTCCTTGAGCACAATTCCATTACTATCATAAAAGGAAATTAGCGATTTTTTTGATTTTTTTACTTTGACGTTTTGTCGATGGCTCATACTGGAAAACTCTCATGCCTCTTCCTCTGTTATGATATTGAATAGCAAGCTAGGGTCCCTATTGGTAGTAGAAATCAGCTCCCTGCAGTGATCAACTCGGTCCTGTTTTTGCTTCTCTGTTAACGGATGAGGCACGAAAGATTTTAATTAAATCTTAAGTTAGTACTTGCCTCACAGTTTTCTTCTTCATCTTTAATTCTTCAGCAGATAATCTAAGCGTAGCCTTTCAGCCTTCAGTAATGATTATCTTCACTTTATCAAGAAATTAGATGCACCCGGATGCCCGTCATCTTCAGTTGACTCCCATCCTTCAATGAAGCTCCTGTGCCATTCAAATACATATGTACGGGATAAAGAATAGCCTCCATACACTTGCTGCAACATGTGAAATGTTTCCGTAGTAGTTTTACCCGGGCGCGCACAAAACTTAATGTTCACTCTTTGCTCCATGCTAGAACCACGACGCAATATCACGTGTCAACTCAACAACTCCACACACACGGCACGTATTTCTTAAACACGCATTGTATGATGAAAGGTGAATGATTGAGGTACTGCGTTTATTCAGTTTACGCTTTGTTTTTATTTTTCAGGATGGGATTGTGTAAGGTTATATCTGTACCTAAGAGACAGAACAGCGTAAGTCGAATTTTGGCCAAAACGTGATTAATATTGTTTGGTATAGTTTTTGAAAGACCTCACATAATGATTCTGTAATCCTTCTTGTAAACATGTTAAAAATATAAGATAGTAAGTCTATTATGTAGTTTGTCCATTTAGTTTCTATGTGAAAGGAAGTATTTTTTTCTCGAAAACAAGATTTGTGACTTATTCTGTTTTAGTTTTCAGGTACATATATATTGAAAATGTTATGCAAACGGTGGGATGTGACGATAGGGGTTAAGAGTTATTGAAGCTGTAGGCCATGTTTACGAGGTTAAATTTACATGTCCCATCAGGCGCCACCACAGGTGACTGATAGGAAAATGTCTACCACATATGGTTTGTAGCGGAAATATTCTGGGGTAGACCAAAACCAATACTGCTGCCTTGTAGTTGGTAGAGGGATCTACAAAGGTTAAGGGAAGATAACCTCAAACAAAAATATTATGGTGAAGGGAAGTAACTTCACCATTACCACAACGAGATTGAAGATGAATGACATCGGCAAGGCTCGGAGATGGACATAGGAAGAGAAAAGGACAGAATTATGAAAGATCTTAGAATAGGAACGTGAAACGTACGAACTTTATACTAAACGACCACTCTTCATGCAATGGCACGTGGGATTGAGAAGTATGGAATGGACATCTTAGCGATACAACAACTCCGTTGGAACCCCGGACAAATCGGGGCTAACACTGAAGGGCTTGAACCATCTGTTCGTATACGCGAGTACTATAGAGTTACTAGAGGGCGATATAGATCCACTACAAAGTAATATCGATATCTTACATGTTAGTAGACACTTGCGGTGAAGTAAGCCTACGGGTGAACGTAGATAAAACAAAATATATAATATCAAACCGAAAGATAGACGATGAAGGAAATAGAAACACGATAATTAAGAATGAGGTCATAGAGAAAGTAACCAAATTTAAATACTTGGTCGCTCTGCATCAGATAATGCATGTTTCCATTCAGTCCGGAATCTCTCAACCTAATAATAATAATGTTTATTAGTCGTTAGACAACTATTTGCAGTTACAGTAGACTTAGTCATAAAAAGAGTATACTTACAATGTACAATAAGAGCTAAAATTATACAATGCGTATGCAGTTTAAAACTGGTTCTTTATATAAGTTTCAAATTCACCTACACTATATAGCCAGTGACGAATTAAGCTTCCTCGGCGCTCCTAGGCACAAACTTAATGTGCGCCCTTTTCAAAAGAAAAATAGTACTTGTAGTATCTTTACAGGTTAATATAAAAATTAGTGAACATATTGAAATAAAAAGCGAAGGATAAAATTCAATAATAAAAATGTAGTACAAACAATTCATTTTCTGTATTAGCTATACCTACAATTATATAACGTATTGAGAAATTAACTTCACCACTCATCATTCATAACTGAAGTTGCTTCCGCCTCACTTTGGTTGCTGCAAACTCATGTACAAGTTCTTCAAAGTTGATGTGTCCATTAGTCAAGAAGTCTGCTTCGATGTGGAGAATAGATAACTCGTTCAGTCTTTTATTATACATGGTTGAACGGAGATAAGTCTTCAATCTTTTTAGAGTGTTACAGCAGTACACAAAACTATTCTTAACGTAATGTCCACATTTGGAAACACAGATGCAGCTTTTCTTTCCGTATAAATGCTAATATTTCTGCTGGCGAATCTCAGATTCCTCTGGCCTTCAGAAACCCCGCAAAATGCACACATTCATTTGGGAAGGTCTATTCCGGATCAGTTTCATATGCAGTCTGAAGGTTACCTGTGCGCTCAGAAGAACTTTGTAGAAACTTACTGAAAACTATGAAGTTGTCGTATTAATTTATAGCTTTCTTTTCTTCTAATTAATTCAGCGTGCAATTTATCAAGAATAGGAAGAAACACCTCAAGTTTAAATTTTTCTCTCTTGAATGTTACGTTTTCTAAACCTCATTCGTAATCCATATTAGTTTTTTCCATGGGTTTTTGCTGATAAGAGTCGATCATGTCACGAAGAGAAGTTATAAAGTTCACACGTAATTAAAGTAAATCATGCCCTATTGTTAAATCTATGTTGACACCGTAATTTCACGGTGACACTCTAGAATCTCTGCAGTATATCCTTCCAAACAGTGATCATGAAAGCTGTCTCCAGTCTGTTTAGTTGATTCAAGAGGGATAAGGCCTCATTTCGAACTAGTGATTTCTCAAAAGGATCATCGTTTATATGAGTAAGGGCTTACATTACACTATCTCAGTTTTCATGTACTCTATACATGTACAAGCCTCCTCTCTTGCTGATCAACGTGTCTGTGATAAAAGATTTTAGTGTTTTGATTCCTGGATACATGAAAGAAGCAAGTAAATTCCAGAGTTTTGTTGAACTGAAAAAAAAAAAATTGAAGCATAGTGAAAAATGAACATGCTTCCCTGCAACTGCTTGCAGCACTACTTCCGACCAAATTCAAAGAATGAGCTGCGCTTGGCACATAATACATTTATTCCTTTAATTTGAACCTGTTAACCTGTATATGTTCCGACATATTGCAGGCATTGTCGTGCGACTGACCTCTGCAATTCGTAAGGTTAATAAAATGCCTGGTGAATATATATATTACTGCTTCGGCTAGATTTTCAGACTTGACCTGGGTTTGACAGAAACGAAAGAAACCGTTCAACACGTTTACTATCTTCATTCACATATCTTAACACAAAAGCTAACTGATTAGTATGCGAAATATCAGGAGGTGAATCAACAATTATGGAGAAACATTTGCTTCATTTTATTTCATTATATTTTTCCCTCACTCTATCATCCAGCAGTTCAATAACTTCATCACAAATTGTAGTAGACAAGTAGCTTGTATGACCTTTCCCCGGATTCCCATACCGTTCATTGTGTTCCGCAAGAAATGGATCAAACTCGGCAATAAGCTATAGAGACATCATGTATTTCCCATTGTGCAGAGAACGGAATTTTTCTTCGTGAGCACGTAAGGAAAGCCCGCGACGTGTCAGCTTCTTCACGACAGAAAGAAACTCTTCTTAAGACGTAAGTTCCGTCTGAATATGTGATTGAATAGTTCTCCAAAGTCCCAACATGTTTCTGTCTTGTTAAGAGTGTCAACTCACAGGTTTTGTGTCCTTCAGAATTTTCGTGTGATGCTAGAATATTTAAAATGTTTTTCTAGTCTGAAATGCTGTGAGTTGCGATCTTTGTCTTGCTCTTGAACAACCTACATGATGCACAATAAACGGCACAAGTGCTGCACGAATATACCAAATAATTCCGCAAAATTGATTAGCCATTTACAAGTTAAAAAAATACTCATATTTAAAAACCTTGTCTTACCTGCTATGAGTCTTCGCGATTTAGAAAAATCGATTTCAGCATTCTGATTGATTCCACGACTTAGAAGAATGTCAATTGTAGACTCATTCAGACACTACTAAGCAGGATCATCACTAACGAAATTGGCACTATCACTGTCACAATCAGAAACTCCTACGAACTGAGGGGGACACTACCTCAGGAACACATTAGTCCTCCACCAAACCCACAATATTTTGACCATTTTGCGTTTCGCAGAGTTCATTCAATGTAGTCGCTTTCACTTCAATTTCTGAACTGCTTTCGCAAATCACTTCTTCCTTTCGTCCAAAAAAACGTGTCCATTGTACCAAGCTTTTCCTGTAAGGTTGCTTCTCTTTCACAGTTTTCGTTTGCAAGTTTACGATAATCCGCCCCACTTAACTTCGTTCGCTTTATGTTGCTGGATAAAAACACAAGCCACTAAATCGCAAATGCATTAGCAACTATTGCAATATCCACCAATTGAATGCATTCACTAGAGAATACAGTAAGACAAGAACTTGGTGCATTGAGTTAGAAATCTCCGTAATTATTGATGGCATCGCACAAATACCCGTCTGCGCATGACAGAAGTAGACGGGTAGATTAGTAACACTGTCCAAACAACCACTTTTGCCGCCCACGCGAAAGCTGCACTTACCCACTCTCTTATCATAGTCTCAAAAATAACCAACTGCATTTTCTTTCGCTCTGTCTTTTTCTTTTCTTTTTTAAAGACTGGCATTGAAACAATCACGCAGAAACCTGAATATCGCCAACTAACTGTAAACGATGCATATTGTCGGCGTCTTTCTTTTCTTCAATACATTCCGCTTTAACTGTTATAAAAAATGTGCCCCCTTAAAAGTTTGGTAAGAAAGGTCTTTGGAGATAAGGCCTTTAAGTACATATGTAATTTTTATGGTAAAGAACAGAGTTGCGAACTATGAATATTTCGGACAGGAAAATTCCTTTGTATTATTATTATTTTTTTTAAATCTGCTATTATTCTTGATATTCTGGAGAAAAGATTTACCGGCTCTAGGCACGTGCCTAGTGGGCCTATTTGCTAATCCGCCACTGTATATAGGCATATAATGAAGAACGCCACAGACCGTACGATTCACCCGATGTTGTAAGAATAATGAAATCAAGACGATTGATATAGACAGGCCATGTAGCTCGGATGGGGAAAAGATGATTATATTCCACCGTGATTGGGAAGTCGGTAAGATAGTGGTCATTAGGAAGAGCAAGACGTCATTCGGAGGACACTATTAGAAGGGATCCTTGAGAGGTAGGTGTTCGTGACGGAAACTAACTTGTTCTTGCCCAGGACAGAATGAAATGGCGAGCATTTGTTACTGCGGCGATGAAATTGCGAGTTTCGTAAGCGATAGAGTGAGTGAGTGAGTTCGGCGAAATTTTATTTTTGCTCTCAGTGAATGAAGGCTCCTTCACACAGGCGGCGTGTTGAGGTGTTTGTCGTAGAGGGAGAATGTGTATTGTAACAACATGGAAAGAAATATCAAAATTGGTATGATGTGACTGGGTGTGCAAGAAGACAGGAGCACCAGGTTTGTTGAAGGCGCAAACGGACAAATAGTTGTTACTGGTAATTCGATTTTTCAAGGTCTGCTTATTTTCCGCAGATAAAAGACATCTCAGAATGTGCAGGTTCGTATGTAATTTATTTTATAAGTGTGGCATGTACATTTTGGATTTAAGGTGGTGTGGTCACTAGCCGTATTAATAATAACCGTGGAACAAGTGAAGAAGATTGGACAGGTCATAATCTGTCTCTTGCATATGTAGGCGCAGATTTCAGAGTGGCAGGACGGGGAAGGGAAAGATTCAGAAGGAAGATGCTTTCAGGATTGGAGGATGTTGAAAAAGAAAAACTAATCTAGATTGGATGGAAAATACTGATCTTGTATCTGGATCGTGTTTGTTTTATTTTCTTGAGTTTAGGATAAATCGGGAATACGTCAGAACGACGAAAGGTCAGAATGTCTAAACTAATAAACGATCAGAACGTCTACAAGAAGTGACAAAACGTCTAAAACCACAAACGGTCAGATCGTCGAAGTGACAAAACGTCTAAACGCCAACATGGTCAGAACGTCTACATGGTCACTTTCGCGTTACCAACAAACCAGATGCTCCAGTCTCCTTACACACTGTCACACAACACATTCTGATCCTTCTTGCCATGTAGTGAATACACATTCTCTCTCTACGACCAGAACCTCAGCACGCCGCCTGTGGAAAGGGCATTTCAATCACGGTTTACGAGGAGAAACTAAACCTGGCCTAAACCTTCAATAACATATTTTTAATATAACTGTGAAGTATTTAGATGTTCGAATTTCTAGAGAGCTAACATAGTTTCTATACCGAGAACTCAGAAAATGTTGAAAGCTCAAAAATAAACAATAGAAATTATGTTCTTGTACGCTACAGAAACCTCTCATTATTTTTGGCTTTAAGAATATTGTAATGGGAATTGGATGTGTGTGTCAGTAAGCACACATAATAACAAAACAAACGATGAAGTAAACAGAAGAAGCTTGGAAGCGCATAAGTCACACCTACAAGAAAGCCAAGAAGAGGCCTATAAAAGGCTCAGCAAACTCTATAAGAGTATCACTTGATCAATTTTGACACCTCTTCCCTTCTCCTCTGACTTGGTTTGGAGTTGGAGTTCCTACCTCTACCCCCGACTTTGTTTGGAGTCGGGCTACCTACCTTTTTCGACGATACAAGTCAGTTATAAATCGTCACATTGAAGAGGTGACCCATGCTAATCGCTACAGCTCATGTACTGGGCAGTAATTCAATCAACTTGTATATAACTTATATAGTGGAACTTTTGTAATAAAAGGTGTTGGTAAAAAGTCATCCGCGTGTATGCTCTTATTTCATAACCACTGAACATCGATCCTACGTCGAAAGACTCTACCTATGATCTATTAACAGATAAGAACCCACATAAGTATTAACATACCATAAGATCATTACGTGGTGGAGATCGCTTGGGCCTATAAAAGTGGTTAAACATATATAATTAATAAGTCTTATTACTTCATTACATACTGGATCGATCGGGTCTACGAATACGTTTATTAAGTGGTTAAGAACATTCATATGGGACCAACAAGAAAAGTGACATAGTTGAAAGTGTTTTCGTCCAAGTGTTAAACAAACAGTGGACCAGTGACAAAATTATACCATTGGATTTAAAACCTTATTTTTTGTGAAAACAATTGGAACTAGAATCCCACCAGAAATTTTCTGTTGGATCCCTAGAAGAATAACCCACCCTTGGAAAAACATATTGGACATTTCTTTTCTTCCTACACCAGGAGCTGGATACTACTAGTGGATCCCACTACAGGAACTGGACAACAAACCCACAAGGACAAACAAGGTATGTTTCAGTAAATTATTTTAGATTTCAATTGTTCTTTTAAACAAAAGCGGAGTATATAAACACTAAACTCATGAATAAATGCCTATAACTCGTTCTGGGAAAAGGACAGGACAAGATAATTCAGACAGTTTAGACAATTCGGACAAGGAAAACAAAATGGATAGCGAACAGTCTTTTAATTTTCCACAACCAAATACTCGGGAATAATAAATGAAGATCCTGACTGCTTCTTCATGCTATTTGAACATCTAGCCACTTTGCAAGGCTGGACAAACGAAAAAAAAGTAGATATTCTTCCAATGTATCTCCAAGACGTAGCGTTAGATTTTATTTTTCAATTGCAATCACTAAATCAAATGGCAGAAATTACATATGACAAATTAAAAGAGAAACTTACTAGTCTAAGTCGACCTCAATATAAGGCTGAAATGCAAATTAATCTGGTGCAGAAATATCCAGAAGAATCCATAGACGCATACTTTCTCCGAAAATTAAGGGCCATCAAGCACAATCTTCCGAAATCTACAGAAGAGGCCAAAGTCCATTTTTTATCTTTGGAACTACAAAGTAATTTTCTTAAAAAGATTGCCCTAGAAACATATGGTACAGTACAGGAACGTCAAACCAAATTGCAAGCCCTAGAAAAATCTTAGGACTTAATGAGTAAAAGAGATTATGTAGAAAAAGTACAATCTTTCCGAAATTTGGAAGAGTTAAATACTCAAAGTCAGACAATGCATAATCCATATACGACTCAAATCTTTTCCCAAAATCCAAGTTTTAATATACAAAATTCAAACCCTCGAAATTTTCCTTTCCAAATTATAAACCAACAGAGTACTAGACAACAACCAAATTACCCTATGTATGCACAAAATCACGATCAACAATGTTCCAGTACGCAAACATGACCTCCATGGACCACTCAAGAACCTATTATGTCTTTCCCAAAAGAAGAACCAGAGCCTCCGGGATATGAACCTGTAAGACAAACCCTTCAGCAAAACCCAACCTACCAAATGAAAATGCGTCAGTCCAGTCAGACATTACAACCGCCAATTCTCTCATTCTATAATGCACAACCTATGTCACAAGGCCAAGTACCTATCAAACACGTAATTGATACCTCAGCTTATCAAATTGAACAAGTAAAACCTAATCAGACACAACCTAGTCAGAATGTTCATCCTCAGTCCAACTTGGAAAGCACTACAAACAAGTTAGCACAATTATCTCTAACGATAGCAAAGAATTCTTTTTTATAAACCACCATACAAAAAGAAGGGCAAGAATTCTTACAATAATAAAGGTAAAGAGAATGGCCAGCAATCATATGAGAAAAATGAATATAAAAAGAAAGAAGATAACCAAAATAATGCAAGTGGTACGATTACTGTTTGATCAGTATGTTATAAACCTGGTTATAATTCACATATTTGTTCTTACAACAAAGGCAAAGCCCAAAATAATCAGGGAAACTAGTAACTTCGCCCGTCCCATCAACAGGCGAACAATGCTAATGCAAATTGGTCCTACCCTATGGATATTACTTGTGACACAAAAAAATCAAAAAGAGATTATACAGATTTTGACACGGATAATAACCGTTCATTAATACACATACAAATAGGAGATAGAACAATTCCTACAATTTTGGATACAGCTTCCTTAATTTCCATTTGGCCAAAGCAAAAACTACCGAAAAACAGCGTATGAAACGCAAATAAAAGGCATAGCCAATAAGCTGATAAAATTAAAAAATGTCGCATTGGTAAAATTCAAATTGGTACAACATACTATTCACATTACTTTAGAGTGATGGAAAATAGTCATTTAAGTCCTATATTTTGCCAAGATTTGTTAAAACGTTTATTAGCTCAAATAGCGTTAGAAAGAAATATCATTTCCTTTTACAAGAAACCAAGAAAAGCCAATCTTGAAGAAGAAAACAAACAGAAGCAAGATATTGCCCCATCAGTAATTATTTTTTTTATTTTTTTATTAGAAGTTAACATGGATACAGCAAGGGCCATTTTACACCGTTCCTGTAACAATGTGATATAATAATAATAACAACAACAAATAATTAAACAGTATTAATAACCTTATTTTTCATTCCAGATTCTCACAACTCGCTTATCTGACGCTTTTCTAGTTTAGGGGTAACTAATACTTATTCTAAGTAGATTAAAAGCTCAAGACCCGAGTCATTCTTATGTATGGAGTCTTCCAAGTGTTTCTTGGAAGGAAACTACGAAATAACTGTGAAAATGGCATGTATTTTAACATAAAATATCACATATTGGAATATGCGAGGAATATTCTACTTGAGACTGAATAACGTTATATACACATATCTAACACGTATCTCTAAGACATTCATATTATAACCAAAGCAAAGAACACAGAACATTAGATCATAGTAACAACAAATATCTCAACTTACCTAGCTATATGAACGTGATCCCGGCGTCGGGAAGTGGCGCCCCCATCGCCCAGTCAGTTCTACTGGCTGCAATCAGCCCTGGCAGCTGCTAACATCGTTGCTGCCTATGGGAAGTCCAACAGCAGGGCCAGAGTGCTTCTCTGTTGAGAATTTTTACTTCCCACTAGCGTAGGGGATTGGCGACCTCATCGCAGGTCTACGGACCGCAACGTGATGCAACCATCACATAGCCCGAGCAGCAGACCATCGCTGCTCGTATACGGCGTAGGGAATTGGCGACCCCATCGTCCGGCCGGTTTCTGCTGGTTGCAATCAGCCAACAACGGCGTAGGGAATTGGCGACCCCATCGTCCAGCTGGCTTTTGCTGGCTGCAATCAGCCCTCGCAGCTAAACACCTACGCTGCTTGAAAGGAGGACCAGCAGAGAGGAGTTACATTCACATTCACCTCATTTTCATCCACAGATGATCATTTCATCTCCTCTTGTGCTGTGAGTTGTGCCTCCGCGCAATAACCAAGGATGTGACAGGATATACTTGCATTGACGATGGCCCCTGGGCCCAGGGAAAAGGGGGCGGAACCATTGGATAGCGCCTAGTGTTAACAGCAGATTCTTGGATGGTCTAGCTCGTTGAGACTGGGAAGTGCGCCATTGGGGAGCTCTTCGGACCTTTGGTCTCGCCAACACTGGGGGGAGTGGGTGTCCCAAGTATCCATCAGTCGGGAATGCAAGTGATTTCTACGCCAAGTCATTGGACTTCGCCTCGATTTCCCACTACTGACAAGGGTGATGAGGGTAGTACCCGGCAGCCTTGTTGGCTCCTCAGAACGAAGACGGAGAAGTGTGGGCATTTACGGCTTTCATTCATCATGGCTCCACCACATCCTAATAAGTCGCCTTCGGAGAAAGAAAGAAAGAAACAGAAGAGACAGAACGAAGATAAAGTCACTGATGTAAGCAAGAAGGCGCATACAGCTTCTGAATCTACCAGTGACAAAGAAGAGAAAATTGCAGTAGAGGAATAGACAAGTATCGTACCGAATATCACGCGATATCTTGTGATTAAAGTTAAGAATGAGACAGAAAATCCAGGTGGTTTGAAGGATTATCCCCTTTCATCGTACAAAGGCAACTCGCTCATGTTGCCGGCGAACTCAAAAATGTTAATAAGCTGCGCAACGGCACACTCTTAGTGGAGACGTCTAGCGATAAACAAACAACTAATCTCCTGAAATTGAAGTCACTAGATCAGTTTGAAGTTCAAGTTGAACCACACCGTCAACTGAACTTTACCCAGGGCGTAATTTCTTGTTGGGATTTGCAAGATGTCCCTGAAGAGGAGATTAAGAGTGAACTTGCCAGCCAAGGTGTCGTCAATGTTCGACGAATTAAAACAAGAAAGAGTGGCGAACTCCAACCCACGAGCTCGCTAATTTTGACGTTTGCCACCCCACAGCTTCCGAGGGACGTGAAGGCAGCTTTCTATTGCTTACCTGTCCGTCCTTATATACCGAGTCCGCTCCGCTGTTTTAAATGTCAGCACTATGGACACACCAGCACGTCGTGTAAGGCGACCTCTGCTGTATGTGCAATATGCGGTACCAGTAGCCATGGTGCGGATCCTTGCACATCACTGAAACCTCAGTGTGTTAACTGCAAGGGTGATCACACGGCCTGGTCGCGTGACTGCCCGGTCTTTAAAGAGGAAAAACGAGTTCGAGAGCTGACGGTGATAGAGAAAATATCTGCTGGTGATGCTAAACGTCGATTAAGAGACTCTCAGTGCACCCTTCCTTCTGGTGCGTTTTCACATGTTGTAGTCAGACTAACAGTTAAAACTGTCTCGGTTGGTACCCAGACAGTTAATGTATCAACACAAACAGAGTCTAATGTGCAAGACGACCCTCCGAAGCTGCCCAAAGGATCGGAGACTCCTCGCAATATGCCGACGCAGAGTCAGGGACAGAAAACACCTGTACAGAGCTCTAGGACTCCACGGGTTAAGACTACTTTTAGTCCCTATAAAGTCTCCAAATTAGTTCGAACTTCGCCTCTCACTACAAGCATTAAGACTTTGACGAACGTTTTGTCTGCTCAGTTAGCTCAGGAAGAGTCTGCACATACTACCTAACCCAGTTCATCTTTGACTACCGACATAATTGAGGACCACCTGATGGATATGGATTTTAATCTCGTGGGAAGGAGAGGGAAACCGAGATATAAACCTAAACTCAAAAGGTAATATTTTTACTTGTTTTGCAGAGTTTTATGGTTTCCGTTTATTTTATCTGATTATGCCCCTTAGCTGTTAAGTTTTATAGTGTATTTTTGTTTTATCTTGTGAAGGCTCTTTACAGCCTTCCTCGTTCTAATTTGTTATACGAAAGACTTTATACACTTTCGAATTTATTAATCGTTATGCTGGCCATTTAAACCAGTAGGCAGTTTGTGAAGCCGTTTTACAACTTCATGTTTTATATGATTTTATTATTTTAATTCATAAACAGCTAAGTTTTGACATGACCAAGATAAGGGGCTTTCCTGTATCGGGACGGGCTGTTACCGCCCATAAAATTCATTTTATCTTATCTTTATGAACGTGATGTTACAAAGTCGGTATTTGAAGTAGAGCTCATCTTGACACAGTAATGACAGTTCAAAGACCCGCAATTCTATCAGACAAGATGTTCGTCGATGCAGTAATAAAGTTCATGGATTGTTATATCTTCGGTGGTAGTAGTAAAGTTCGTAGATTTATTCTGATCTTATTGCAGAACTAAGTCTTACTATCACTTGTAGTCACTCAAGTCATCTTGAACTCACAATTTCAAAGTCTTGGTAAATCTGAATCTAACTTCTAGCTTGTGCACAATATAACAGACTGCACAAGTACAGCTTGAGTGCGGAGTGTCGACTACATACAGATTTGTATAGCGACTGTATATAGACTGCCTAAACATTTAAGAAACTAGTGGCTTTTATGTAGTTCCAATTTGGATATCATTTTGTTTAAGGAAGTCGGAGTTACTCGGATAAGAATGTTTCGTAATTTTATTTCTGATAGACGACTGAAAGTCTTTTGGTTCTCATAGCTCTATGAAAATTACATTTGTTGACCCAAATGAAGTTTCGAGAAATATCCTTGTCTCTTCCCTTGCATTGTTCTAATTCACTTGTATCACTATTCACTTATTAAACAATCATTACTCGTGGATTCATCTACTTCTATTGTATCCCACGCGTGCAGGTCTTTACGCAATGATAATATATACAAATGCACACTTGTGTATTGATGTTCTACATTCTCAGTTGTTAAGATATCAGGATGTTTTGTTCCTTTTTTTTAAACACTTGTCCATGACATCACCTACTATTGTTTTATATTGTTACTTCTCCGCTTTGGGAATTTACATTATTTGTAGTAGTAGTCTTGTAGCAACATGTATGATTCTTGTGGCTTATTCCTCTTGTTCTATTCCTCTCTTACAATACACACAAATGATTACATACATTGGTTCTTATATTTGAACAATATTTCAATAAAATACAATTTATATGATCTATAATATAACTTCTTTAGCTATATCTCTTAATCCCATTACAGTAGGGAGTACACAAGTGAGAAAATATGACCGAAGAGCTCTGAAATCTTTAATATCTGTAAACCTGTAGAGAAGTCCAAGAAGTTTGAGTGCTTTAGAAGTTACGAATTCAACGTGAGGAATAAAATTGAGATTTTCATCAAATATGATACCAAGATCTTTGTAATTGTCTACCCATAGTATAATAGATGAGGATAAT
>JAGDQP010019553.1:0-34687 GCA_022664845.1 Lepisma saccharinum
GAGAGCAGAACATCTTGAGACCTCTCAGTTTTTTACTACGATTTTCAAAGACACGCTATCCTCCAAACTACCAGATTTGAAGAGAGCAGAACATCTTGAGACCTCTCAGCTTTTTACTACCATTTTTAAAGACACGCTATCCTCCAAAGTACCAGATTCTACGCCAGATTTGAAGAGAGCAGAACATCTTGAGACCTCTCAGTTTTTTTACTACCATTTTTAAAGACACGCTATCCTCCAAACTACCAGATTCTACGCCAGATTTGAAGAGACCAGAACATCTTGAGACCTCTCAGTTTTCTTTTTGACTACCATTTTCAAAGACACGCTATCCTCCAAAGTACCAGATTCTACGCCAGATTTGAAGAGAGCAGAACATCTTGAGCCCTCTCAGTTTTCTTTTTGACAACAATTTTTAAAGACACGCTATCCTCCAAAGTACCAGATTCTACGCCAGATTTGAAGAGAGCAGAACATCGTGAGCCCTCTCAGTTTTTTTACTACAATTTTTAAAGACACGCTATCCTCCAAAGTACCAGATTCTACGCCAGATTTGAAGAGAGCAGAACATCTTTAGACCTCTGAGTTTTCTTTTTGACTACCATTTTTAAAGACACGCTATCCTTCAAACTACCAGATTCTACGCCAGATTTGAAGAAAGCAGAACATCTTGAGACCTCTCAGTCTTTTTGAATACTTTTTTTTTAGACATGCTATCCTCTAAAGTACCAGATTGTTCGCCAGATTTGAAGAGAACAGAACATCTTGAGACCTCTCAGTTTGTTTTACTACTGTTTTTTGAGACATGCTATCCTCTAAAGTACCAGATTGTTCGCCAGATTTGAACCAGTCAAGAACCAGTACCAGTTTGGGAAGTTTTTGAATACCAGGTAGGTTGATATTCGTTTTTAATTTCTATATGTTAAGCAGGTTGTTTAAATATTCAGTTTTTAGGAGATTTTATTATATCGATATTTGGTATAGTTTTTTAAAGTGTATTACGAATTCTTTTAGAATTGTTTTAAATATACTTGAGAATGGTCGTATTCTTGTGATTATGAACAATTTACTTATAATCTAATAAATCTTAGATAATACTTACGATTTTGCCATCGTAAAATTTCAAGTATGCTTGAGTATGTCCCTTGCACTGATGTGTTAAACGATCAAATAAATTTTCAAATGTACAAGTTCGATTTTCTCGTTATTATTCAACGATTTTTCGGATAGTTTTTCCTTACGTATGTAAATCTACTAATTTCGATCGTAATTACGTTGTTATGGGAGCGTAATACCTCTGTGATTTCTATCACCTGTTCAACCCATGTAAGTTATAATATTGACTGCCATTTAGGCCTAGGCCACTTAACACAACATCAGTAAAACTGGAAATTATATAAAAATATACTAGAACTAAACCAAGCATTTACTGCAAATGAGACTTTCAGCGAATGTTTATCATGGAACATATTATAACATAACAAAAATTCAGAATTTTTGAAGATTGTTTATTTTTAGAAAATTGGGGTCAAATTTGAACTTTCTAAATTTATTAATTTTAAATTGTGCAGTTATTTCTTATGATAGAGTTATGAAACAGAAGTAAAACGATTCAGTACAACAATATCTTTCTGGTGAAAGTAATTGCACCAAAATATTCGTTCCTATTACTTTCCGAGATATAAACTATTTTCGTTTTTCACTGCTCGAAAAACGTATGACCTTAACCAAAATTTCGAGGAGTCATAAATCTGGGGAGAAAATTTTCTGACAAAAAGAAAGTACAGGTCTAATTATTATGTGTCTAGAATGATATATCCAAATTTGAGGAAAATCGGAGACCATGACCTTCACAGTCTTGCATGAATCTGTATGGATTGGGTCAGTTGTAGGATTAAATAAATAAAAAAAAGTGGACAGTTGGAAAGTTAACACGATTATGCACAGAGTATCACAGAATGCAAAGAGGTAGAACACAGTCAAAGAAATTAAATTTATATCTAACACAAGGTTGGTAATATTTCGTAAGCTATCGAAAGTGCAAAGTTTCGTGACGTCTTCGCTCACATGTTTTTAGGAAGAAGATAAGCGTTGAGCTGAAAAAAAAAGAGTACTTTTCATTATTAAATCATTATCTTTATTGAACAGAAAAATAGCTTCCGAAGAGTCTCAGAGGTAGACTGAATTTCTACATGGCCAAGTCAAGCTGATGTTAAGATTACGTCTGATCACTATACAATGGGAAAGTAGTCACCAGTTGCTAACTTATTATGCCATTCCAAAGAATGTTACTATAGATTAAAAAAGTAATTTACAGTTCTGAGCGTTCACTGACACAGGACCTATAGGATCTAAGACTCCCAGAATTCTCACTGATGATTTCCTATGTAGAGTTCTCTTGTTGAGGGGAAAACGTGGTGTCCAGGGCACTTGTCTAGATTCCATACCGACATTTACCTGCTAAAACAGGAGAACACTGGGAACAGACATACTAGCTGGCAGCGGTACTCGATCCTGCATGCCTCCTTAGTGTCGGTTTTAAGTCCGTTACTGTAACCAGACGAACATTAGAATTGCACTTCGAATTAAGGCCATGGACACCTTCCTCGTACCTTTCTAATGACAACAAGTGCAAACAATAGCGTCAACACCAATGCTGTCAATAGTGGAAAATTATAAAATTTCTTTAAGAGAAACATAGTTTCATTCATGGGTTTTATGTTGGTATTAACTTGAAAAGTTGAACATTCTAGGATACGAAAACCCCTCTTTTTAATGGGATACATTCAACATGTGATCGCCAGTGTTTCGTTGTTAGTTCTTTAAAAGCCAAAGAAAATGGTGCTACTTCTGAAAGTGCTAGATATTTTTACTGTAGCTAGTGCACAGAGTTTTAGTATTTATGTTTGTTGTAGCTGTTCAACCTCCGCCGTTTCTTGCCTCAGTGCCGCAGACACTTGCATCGTTACTCAGGGAAACATTCATTTAGTTTTTGACATTGTCAGTCTTTTCCAATTACAGTTCTCCATTTCTTTAAATGGATTTATCTTTATATAACTAAGAATATCCTCTTAGTTAGAATCAAGGTTCACTTGTATTCACCATTTGAAAATCTATAAATGACAGAAATGAAAATCGACAAGCTTTTAAAACGCAAGCAATGTAATGACGTCAATAAATACTCTTCAATATTGGCAACACACAGCTTCCGCAAGCAGTAGTTAACAGGTGACGTCACACAGGTGAACCGATGGTGGGGCAGTATGCATTTGTGTCTATGTCTCTGTGTTACGCAGATTTCCAAAGAACAGCGTTGTGTGATCCCGTTTCTCACAGATGAAGACTAAACACCGGTGGACATTCACAGCAGAATAGAAGCTGTGTATGGTCAGTATTGTTTAATGCTTCCGTGGGCAGGGATTAGGTGTCAAAGTTTTGAAGCGTCCGGTCATCTTTACAGGATGATGCACAACCAGGGCAAATACGTGTCGGCATCACGGTAGCCAATCTTCACAGAGTTGATGAACTAGTACGGAATGATAGATGGATCATGATTCGCCGCTATTGTCGGCATTACATCATGGTCTTCTCCACACGAAATTGCATGACAGGCTGTATTGTCGTAAGGTTCCTGTCAAGTGCGTACGAATCCTGATTGAGGGTAAACTGCACCTCTACCGATTCGAGGGCGATGATTTTTCATCGCATTCTGATAGGGGACGGGACAGTATTCATTCACTATGACCTTGAAACGCGCCTACCAGCATGCAATGTAAACATTCAGGATCAGCCAATAGAACAAGGCCAGTGCAGTAAACGTGATGCCGCTGTTATTCGGTCACCTATTCTATATGAACACCCTTTCATCGTTGCTGCAGCAGATCAACAAACCTGGTTTCTTACCGAAGAACATTATTCTCCTCCACGACCACACCAGGGTGCACGCAGCTCACAGTACTCAAGCTGCACTCTGCAAATTCCATTGCAAGGTCCTGGTACATCCAGCTTACAACCCTAATATTTCACCATGCTATTTCCATGTGCTAGGAGACTTGAAGGAAAAACAGGAAAAATGGGAATTGTATGGAAATAATACAGAATTAATTATAATTGTGGAGTGATAGAAAGGGAGGATAGTTTTAAACACACTTAAACATTTAATAAATAATTACCTCAGAAAAGGCAAGAATGAGATAGGAGCTGAAAACTCGATAACATTCAAACCCTTCAACGCGTTTTAACTTCCGTGTTATAACTGTCTACGTGCGAAACAGTCACTTTTAATATAAGATTCTCATAATATTAAAAAAAATAATAATAATAAAACACTTTTTAAAGACATTTTTTCTTAATTCGTACTAAAAAGTAAAAAAAAAATTTTTTTTGTTTATGCATGAATAAAATAAAAAGCATAGGGTGCGCTCTCATAGGCAGTAACTTTAAAAATTCTTGAAATGACGCGCCCCATTTTTTCTTTTTAGTCATGCATAAACGAAACTATTTTTTTACTTTTTAGTACGAATTGATTAAGAAAAGAATGTCTTAAAAAAGTTTTTTTTTTATTATTTTGTTTCGAGTTATTTCGATGTTCGAATATATTTTCTCAAGCTAAATGTTTTGTGACCCAAATCTTAAAGTGTTATGCAACCAGAAAAATCCAGGCTAGTATTTATTTTAGAATAAAGAAGTTGAGAATAAAAATATATTAAAATTTGCTTTTAAAAAATAGAAATACATGAAAGTAACAATGGAATATTGTATTGTCACCGGACTTACGTCGCTCTACAAGTTTCATCATTCTATGTCGTCGGGAAATGAGTTCGTTTAACCTTCCAAGATTTGAGGATACCACGAACCATGGTGAACTAAAGAAAAGAATGTAGATAAAAATAACTAAAAAAGGATTTATTTTTTTTTAAAAAAAAACACGCTTTTTAAAGGTGGCCCAAAAAGTAAAAAAATGATAAACTGAATTAATTTTATGAATCGGAAAATAGAAGCGTGGCTGCTCTTAGATATTATGATTTTATGATAAGGTAAGCAAGAACACCCAGGCTTTTACTTTCCGTTTCGTAAGATTAATTCAATTTGTTTAGTTTTAGCCCATCTTTAAAAAGCATGTTTTTTTTTTTTAAAAAATCCTTTTTTAATTAATCTTTTTCTATATAATAGATGCATATATTACCTCGCATCTCCCTGCGAGATGGGCAACCCAAACTTCACACAATAGATGCATTTAAGAATATTTTCAAATTATTTATTTAATTAATTAATTAATTACAGTTAACTGGATAATTCTGTCGTATATCTAATGACTGAATATTATATTGTCATTGGAAGCAAGCAAGTTTACAAAATTTCAAAGAAATCGGATGATGGGAAGTGAGTTAAAACTCGATTGCAAAATTTGTACCGAACAGACAGACAAAAAAAGCAAGTTAATAAAAACGTATTAAAAAGAAACATTTGCAAGTGTTTGCTTCAGAAGCTCGGATATTTTGTAAGAAAAAGGAAAAATAGGTCATTTTAAAGATCAGGAAAAATATATTTCATAATATATTGATATATTGCATAAGATACTGGTATAAAAATACACATTTTAACTAATATAAATTCTGTATTAATAATAATCTATAATTGGTCCTTGTATCTGAGAATATGTGATAACTGCCACAATCTGATTTTGGTGCTAACTACCACGATATTCTTATCGCAGATTTATCTTACGTCAGCAGTGCGCTCATTGCCATTCATCTGATGTAAGCAGCGTAGTGTTGCCAGACCTCAAGAATTTCCAAGTAATATCCACGAAAAAAATCGTCGATTTCCATAATATGAGAAACAATAATAATACCGTCTTTATTGGAGCAGGAGTACCTCGGCCTCAAGGATCTCGAAAGAAAAAGTGCTTAGTCTTCACACAAAAGGTCGATTTTGGACCATGGTAGGCCCCGTATCTCGAAAACGGTAACTCCTATAAAAAGATAAGCATCAATTTGCCTCTACGAACCCCACAATTGATCCCTAAAACCCCCTAGTACCAACTAGTGTTTGCTAAAGCAAAAAGACAGCCAGAATGACAGAGGCCCTTTTCTATCATTTGTGAAAATTCTGTGATTGGGATAAAAAAAAAGTCATAGTTTTTTAACTCCTTCACCGATTTTGACGTGTCATACACTGTTTGAAAGGTATTGAAGCGTAGATTACGATTACGGAATTTCGGCCACCTATATGGTCTGGGGTCAGTGCTATCAACAGAAATGTGAAATTCTGATTTTTTTCCGAACCGCCCTAGGGGGTTCCAGGGAGGTCCTACCGACCAATTTTTCTTCTGTGTTTTAGTATGGCAAAGCGCTCTCAAATGCAAGTTCAAGCATCAAAATCGGGCTTATAGTTCGATAGATCCGAAATTAGCTGTATATATGTGAGTGCCTCTAACTGACTCCTTTTTTAGCGTCACTCGAAGAACTACTGTTCTTCGTGACGAATATGTCGAGAACTATTATTCTTTGAGGATATTCTCAGAATATTCTAAGAATATTCCTGGAGCGGATAAATCTAGATCTGAAATGTGATATCAGGAATTTAAGATATTGAGCAGGTCGTACGTATATTGTGACCTCCTCTTTGTACTTCGCCTAGACCCCATGCAAAATTTGGTGAAAATCAATGCGCGCAGTAGTTTTGTATCGTTTTCAAACACACAGATATTAGATTGTATATTATATACTGTAGATTAACGCTTTCTATATATGAGTACTGGCGTATTTAGACACTATTTTTGCATTACACTTTTTTCTTCACTTATATATGCAATTATCCTAGCTGCACAGTAATTTCTGACAATCTAGTTACTGATGCTAAGGGGCAATTTTTGCGCTATTACATTAGTGACTCCTTTTTTCCACATGTTCCACTGAGACACGTATCTAGAAGTTAGTTTTGGAAGTTGTGCACGGGCTTTCGGGGACTGGTCCAAAGTGTGTGTGAATATGACATTTATATTAAATTTATATATAATTACGTCTAAAGTTGTACTAAGTCTGTATGAAATTCTGTTTCCAGAATGATAATCCACTCATTCACAGAGCCTGGTCATTGTAAGGGTGGTTAGAGGAGCACGACGACTAAGTATAACATCTTTCCTGAGTAGCTCAATCCCCAGACTTATCGAACAACTCTCGCCAGTTTTAGAGTAACGAGTGTGAGCAAGATTCCCATCTTCTGTATCCTCGTAGCAATTAGTGGACGTTCTGCTGCAAGAATGGTACAATATTCCCAGGGATGTAAGGAAGTGTATACGCGGGCAGGCACGTATCCTGAAATTGGTTATGGGAGGGCTCCATGGGCTTCTGGGTAAATCCAAGGTGTGTCTGGGCTAGAAATGTATTTTAAATATATATAATTACGCCTAAAATTATAATAATTTTGCCTAAATCTATGAGTTTTGGTGGGGGAGGGTCCTGACCTCCCAAAATACGTCACTGTACGCGGACATACGACGTATACCCACCTCATTGTTTTAGGCATCACCGTGTACCCATCTAAACTTTATGAAATACGCAGGTATATGGTATAGTAAGCGAAAGGTTCTCGTTACAACTAGTGAAACGTATACTCACCTAAAAATGTAGCATTACATCCCTGAATATTCGTCTGGGGACTGTTCAGGTTTTATATAAATGCATTCCGCGAAGAACAGAAGCTGTGCTAAGTGGAAACGGTGTCCCAACACATGACTAATAATGGCAGTGTATGAATTTCAGATGTGTTTGTATGTTTTATCGAATACTTGTGTATAAAAAAAAAAAAGTATAGTCAGATACCTAAAAGGATGAACACAATGAAACGCCATTTTCTATTAACTAATTTAAACTACTTCATCGAAATTACGTTACAAAGTATCTTCAAACAATCCTTTTATTGTCCAAACAATCAGTCAAGACGGGAAAAATTGGTGCGTAAATGAATTTCACGGGAAATTCTTTAAGATAACTGAAATGTAGTCACTTGCCCAAGAAAGTAGCTAAGCTTTTGCCCTATGGCTACGTCTTAATCTTGACTAAATATACGAACAGTTATTTAATGTATGAAACAAATAAACACCTGTTACTTCCTTGTACCTTCGTGAAGAAAGCGACGCTTCTTTTAATTCTATTGTTAATGGAGTGGTCTATTTCACCAAATAAAAAGCCAACGCTAAGGAGAGCATATGCCCCCTCTTGTCCATACGAGCCGGCGCCCATGGTTGAAGGTACCATCGCAGCACTTTTCTGTTATGACAGGAAAACCCCCACATAGCAGAGTATACATCCTTGGGACGTCCCATTTAGATCCCATTAACGTCAGATTTCAAAAGCTCCCATAGCGATGTCCTAAAGACGTCCGTGGGAAAACTCTGTGGGCAATACAAACAGTTCATCCCGTATGGAGGTCCCCTGGATGTCCCCCGGAAATCCATGCGGGATTTCCTACCTGGAATTTCTATAAATTAAATCGACCTTACTATTATTATTATTTAATTAATTATAACTATACGAAGGATATGCCTTCGTATAGTTATACGAAGGATTTATTATAACTATACGCCTCATGTATGTAAACGGGACTTAAACAGGACGTCCTACGGACGTCCCGATATCCTGCCAGGAGATCCGTCCGATATCCCTGGGACGTCATTTTGCTATGTGGGACATCAGTCAGGTCAGGATGGTCGTCCACTGGTATCGAACCCAGGACCAATCGAATGTGAAGCCGAGAGAGAGAGAGAGAGTATACCTGGTGGTAATATTTTAGAAAGAAAATAAGGAGACAGATTCCACTAGCAAAAGGATCATATTATCAATGCATTTCAGATCTTTGCTTGGGTTTTCTGCTTTTCAATTGCAAGTGTTTTTCGAATTTTCTTGTTGGTGACCTCTGTGCAGTTAGATATTTGAGTGAATAGAGACACGGTGCTGGCGACTGATATCATATTGGTCTCTCTTATTTTCGCTTATCTTTCTTTCTTTATTCAGTTCTGTTCCTTCTAGCCAAAAGAACGGAATTTCACTTTTCTACCCCATTTACAGCCGTAACCATACCCTCTACTGCGCTGGCCAATTTTGACCACAGGCAGGGAAGTCGAAGGAACAGGAGGAGTGTCATTTGTTTGGAGGGGATTTCAGCAACAACTCCATCTGTTGCCAAAAGGAAGAGACACTTCGAACTCCAAGGAGGAAGGAGGTCTTGAATTTGTCAAGGTCACCTGACTCCTGCCGCTTCTTAATGTTTATTCTTGTTCAAAATCACGCAACGCCAGGAAATGGTTACGAAATTTAAGAGAAAAACGCTTTACACGTAAAATGTACAAAGCTCAAAATAGAAAAGCTGACATGATAATCATATTACATTGAAGTTCATGATCAAAAACATTTTTCAGAGAAACAATATCAGTACAGTAAAACCTCTGTTAACCAAAATAGCGTTTAACCGAAAAAAAAACAAAGAAAAAGATAAAATTTGAAATGCTAACAGAAAAAGATAGAAGATTTTCTGAAAAAAACAGTAAACTTAGTTGTATAAGAATTTGTTTAACTGTAGAAGCATTTAAAGCTTTATTAAAAGTCTTTTGTATACGTAATCTAAAAGTGTATTTTTTATCATTGCCTTCAATCTTTTCACTTTAAACTTTGAAAAAATGCACATTTTTATCCGAAATTTTGGTTATCCGAAATGACCTTCGCTCCCTTGATTTCGGATAATAGAAGTTCTACTGTATATAGTACTAAAGGACATTTTCTCACGTTTCGTCTGAAAACTGAGAATGTACAGGAAGGTCTAATTTATGCACTCAGAATCATGAAAAAAGTAATGATTATGACCACATTACATTTGATTCATTTCCCAATGCGTTCTCGATAGGAACTTTGTTTTCTCAAAAACCATGTCGATGTGAAAATCGCAAAAATACTCATCATTTCGTAATAAAGGAATGTGTCATTTATACCTTGCAACTGCATGTGGAGCAGGATCTAGAAGGGTACATCAGAAACAGCTTGGCTGTCAAAGTAAACAAATCATGGCCTATCATTGGAAGAACAATGTCAAAATCAACATACGTAGAAACGTCATTGGTGGAACAATTACAATTGAATTTCAATGATAATCGAAAGAAACAGATATACAATGAATAAAAATGTTTTCCATGGCTGTCCACAGAACCACAATGTGAGGTATACCGATACTCTAATATTGAATATAGAGATAACTATTACAAAAACATACATGCAAAAAATCTAAAATTTAAAACTGATATTTGCTGGCTGTAGAGGCAGGGTCTGAAATATACTTACATTTGGAATTCTAGATTTGGACTCCTATTTGACTTCAAAGACAGGAATTAAAATTTCACCGACATCAATCAAAATGTTATTTCATATTTTTGGAATGTGTCACGGTTGTGAATTTAAGAGGACTCCTCGCTCCAACGCCCCATTTTTAATATTTTTCAAAATATGTCAAAAACTAAAAGCACTATCAAAAATGTACTTTCATAGCGCACCAGAGCATACAAATTACTATGAAATACAATGGACAACGATCTCGAGATCTTGTCCATTGATGAGTGATATGTTTTCAAAGATGATGACGTCAATATTTAATTAAAGTCTCAGCACTCATCAATCTACAAGATCTCGATATCGTTATTGTCCATTGTATTTCGTAGTAATTTGTATGCTCTAGTGCGTATAAAACTGTATTATTTGATATTTTTAGCATTCGCAACGTCAACAAATAAAGGAGACGTCATTCTTCAGAAATGATGAGCTTAAATCAATGTTCCCGGTTCAGACCGTGAACGAAAAATGAAAGAGTGACATGTTTAAAAGGATGCATTACATATTGTTGTTCTTTTCCAGGTTTTATTAATTGACCAACAGACAAAATCACGAGAGTTTAAGACAATAAAAAAAACACCAGTAATCGTAATCGTAAAGTAAAGGAATAAGAAATGTCTGAAATGTAAATTACAGTAGCTTTGTTTAGACCAGTGGTTCTCAACCTCTTTTTGATCGCGGCACACTACTAGTTGGCAGCAACACGGGAGACTTGGGTACTAATATTTTTTCTTTAAAAAATCAGTTCGAAACCTAAATTAAAATAGTAACTGGGCAAAGCAAATACGTTTTATTTAAAAACTAAAAACGTGCCTAACAGTTTCACCAACTAACAAACCATTGTTGTTGTTTTTTTTTTTTTTTTTTTTTGGTTTATGTAATTTAGCGTGTCTGATGAAGCCAAGTTGCTTGTTAGTTGGTGAAAGTGTTACACGTTTTTAGTTTTTAATTAAAATGTATTTGCTTTGCTCAGTTACTATTTTATTTTATTTTAAGTATATAATAGCAAAGCTTTGATATGGAATATATCATACTTTATTGTAACGCGTAAACAAACCAATAATGTCCTTGTAAAATAAATATGATTAAGCTCATGAATATTTTTTCATTCCTTCCTTGAAAATAAATATTGAGTAAAATTATTTTAATCACTTCTACCGGCAACATCACAGTCTCAGAAGTTTCGCGACACACGTAGTAAATATCGCTCCACGGCACACCTGTTGAGAACCACTCTTTTATACGGTTGATTACTAAAGTTGGGCTATGATTTGAACAGCAAAAATAATAACGCTCTGGGAGAGTTATATAAAAATATGTCAAATATCCAGGCTTCCATGTGACGAAAATAAAAAATACATAACACCACACTGTCACAAAAGTATTAGACGTCAGTGAAAACCCTAAGTAAAATGATGTATAGAATTACAAAATCTCGCTAGTGCTATAAATTACTACATCCGTATGTCATTTCCATTTTAACAAAATATACGAAAGTTTACGTAGACGAGGGACATCATGAAATTCTGTGCGTCTTGCAACCCTTGCAATCAGCATATTGTTGACGTAAGGCAAATCAGCGATAAGAATATCGCGGCAGTTAACACCAAATTCCTATGTGGCAGTTAGCCTACCTGAAAGGTCTTGTACTTTTAGTATAAACATCATTGTACTTCAACATACGCAATTCATTACGTTGAAATTTATGGAAATGAAAAAAAAATAATATTGCTACCATCTTCCTTTGGTGATCGTTGTTTTACATTAACCTTAATCAAGAAGAATGTTAAAAAGTATACATGAAAAACGTAATGAACTTGAAACGTTTAAAATTCACTTAAAGAAAGATGATAAATTCGTCAGACCTCTTCTATACATTACTTAGTGTTTCGTAAAGCACAAAACGAACAGATTTTTAGCAAAATATGTGAACATAAAATGTAATATTTTTCAGTGTATTTAACAATTAATACTAATGGCTTTTCGTCTATTGTTCTAGGTCCTCAAATACCATTGTGACGCAGCGCAGACCATGCTCGATGTACCATGCAATGGATTTCGTTCACAGAGCTGTTCCAGCCGCAAGAAGTCTGTGCTGGATTCTCCAATTCTTCGAAACACCACAATGCCAGAAACTTTATGTGCATGTATCAACTCAAGGAATTACTTCAGTAATTGCTTGAAGAGCTGCAGTACAAGGAGCTAATTGATGTGTTTCTCGAAAACAGTGAAAGGTGTAAAGGATTTACATTCATTCTATCACAGAGTGTTTTGAAGTGAATAGGTCTGGATTTTGTAGTTCCAGATCAACCAGTAAACAGAGACGCCATGGTAAATCGGCACTCGAATCAAGACACATTATATAAAGAGGTAATAAGAGATTTCTATGTTTAGAAATAACGTTATCAGCCAGAAAGGGACAACTGGTGACCGAAAACAGTGTGATACAACACTTTCGCTTAATCTCAAAGCTTTTCTGAAGGTAGATCCGTCAGATATTATGAGTATTACTCTTCAGGTGAGGGTGTTACACGTTATCCAAACAATTTTCAGAATTTTTTAGTAACTTTCAAGCCCGAAGCTTTTAAAGATTATTACCTTGTTCAGAAGATTTTATGAAGTTTTCGGAATCAAATGTCTGATTCCGGACTTCGAAAGGCAGATTCTTATAAGAAAGCAAGAAATGAAAGAATAGTGAAAACTAGAAGGCCAATGAAACAAGGAAGACAATTACTGGAGAGTGTGATACAAAAAAAACAGAAAAGAAGGAAGTTACAGACTACTATTCGGTTTAATTATTCAAGTGTAAAGTTCATAGAAGCAAATAAACTAAAAAGTCAATAGAAGCAACTTATTTTATGTAATACAGTCAAACAGTTTTGAACATATTAGAATAGAAAACGATCTTACAACTCTTTATGGTCGGGAATAAGAAAGTAAGCTAAATATGAAAGAAAGGATTAGACAGACTTGGGGAGTAAAGTAACGCGTTACCGGTAACGCATTACTTTTACACTAACGAGTTACTGTAACGCGTTACAATATTTTGAAAGTAACTGTAACGGGTAAAGAGTTACTTTTTCCCCAAGTAACGACGTTACTTTTGCGTTACTTTTTCATCTGTTGTTTGCAAAGAAACAAACACAATTCCTTGTCGAGAAAGAAATATTTCTTAGAATTTTTCTAGATTTTTCGAAGTCTAAGGTTTAATGTATTTGTATGTATGCATGTGTTTGGTGTGTATATAATCAGGGTAAAAAAAAAATGGTATTTCCACCAGTTTTCTTTCCACAGTACCATACAAAAGATGCAAGAATCGGTGCCAAAGTAACGCGTTACTTTTGAAAGCGAGTAAAGTAACTGGTAACGCGTTACTTTTTGACAGTGTATAACCACTGCTTTTGTTTGTGGAGCAAGCAATCACAGGCAGCTACAAATACTGTTAGGAAGGTCTTAATAAATGTTACTCGAGACAAAATTCAATTCAAGTTCCCCAGAACGGCTCCAGGGCTTTAGGGAGGCTGAACGAATAAGATGTTATGGAGGGAGAGAGGAGAGTGGATCGGGATTTTTTAAATTTCAATGATAAAATACAAACTAAGTTTTGATACCGGGAGTAGTCGTCACAAGTTCCATCACCAATGCCCATATGAAGAACTGACACAATAAAATGCGTCCTGTTCCCCGCATCAATCGGATATTCCACGTCTCTATAAAGAGAAAGGTGCATGTGCGAGAATCGAATGCAATTACCGGGCGATGAAATTTGCAAGACTCATCCCTAAAAGTTTTCTCTAACGACGAAGTGCTCCTTGGTTCTCTAGGACTAAAAAAAGTACTCTATGTTCCTGTACTGTGTGACTGAGAATTACTTATTTTTAACAAAATTGAATTGACCTGGGATAACAGTATGAATTTTGAAATGAAACATATGAATTGGATAACAGCAAATAAACTTTATAAGAGATTCAACTAAAACAAAACAATAGAAATAACAAAACAAAGAAGTATCAGAGGATGAATTCCCCTGGCGGATTGGTTGGAAAGTGAACAAAATCAACTTTTAGTATATTTGCATTCTTGACTCCAGTTTGAGAGATAGTAAGTTTTACATGAAAGCCTGAGGTATTGAATTATTTGTCCAGATGATAGAAATTACACGTTTCTTCTTCTAGCCAATACACTTATTATAAAGGAGCTGATTTAATGTTATATTTGTAAGCATGTTTCACATTGATATAGCTTCTTCTGCACTATCAGAAAATACAGAAAATAAAAGTATAATATAGTCTCGACATGACCGCTATGATATCATCAGAGATATTTACAAAAGAAAAACAAAAGCAGTTCAATTATTTTTTGGTTGCCTTGCAACTACACTGGGGGAAAATCAAGTACACTAATACATTACTGTTTAGTGGGCTCAATATGATCCGATACGCTCCTACGTACAAGGTACAATCGGCATAAAAGAAAAGGTTTACAAAGAGCTAAATTACACATTATGTGGCTAGAAGGAGTTTCAGACATTTTACAGAGCATTCATTACACATGCGTGATTTTATCACACTGTTATAGATCCAAAACCCTTAATAGTACTTCTAAAAATTTAGAACTACCGGTTACTCATTCAATTGCATATGCATTACTCATAAGTGATGGGAAGATAGAAAAACAAAATTGCCTACGAATTTATTTGGTTAGAAGATTGGAACAAGAGTTTAATGAAATAAGAAAAACAATAAAATAAATTATGGAGTGAGCTTTGAAAGTTGGGAATTAGAAATCTGAAACGATAGTGGGGTGACTGGCATGCTACTGGCTGACTTTAGTTTAATTATGAGATGCGAAGAACAAACGAAGTAGGTTGGCGGCACCGTTTGCCGTCTCCGCCGACAGACTGACAAGGGAAGGTCCCACAAGTTGTCGCTCAAATCTGATTGCCACATAGCATATCTGATAGAGCATCATGAAAAATGAGTAAAATGTAAGGTGCTATGGACCAGAAGGATAGGACCTACGGGGCTTCAACATTTGAATATTCCGGGAAAAAAAATCATGGAAATATGTAGTTTAAAGTAAATATCTTGAAAACCATTAAAGCAATCTAAACAAAAGGTGCACAATATAATGAGATCAAAATGCCGTATCAAAAACCACAAACAGTGTTGCCATAGATGAAGCAGTGTTGCCAACTCAGCAGAAAAGTATGTTGTTTGAAATAGCACCATATACAAATGTGCACAGATTTAAAATGCACTATTATCACGAAACATAACAGTGAAGTGTAGTGGTACAGTGTTGCACACTGTTGGAGAGACGTGTGCTGAAAATGTACAATGGAGAAGTCTGGTAAGTGGCAACAGAAGATAATCAAGGAATCTGTGTCTCATAGTATAAATGTAATTCAAGTGCAGAATAACACCGATAGTAAAACATAGCAAAATGTCAGCGGTGTCACAAAATATTGATAGGAGACACTTGTTACAGGTGCAAACACTTGATGTGGTAGAAACTTACACAAGAAAACACTGGTTAAAATTAGCAAACAAACATGATCTGTCTGTCTAACGGATTTGAACAACAAAATAAACAGTGTTGACGCACCCTGTATAATAGGAAGGCAAATAACTTGAGTGGCTGCTCCATAAAGTTTGCCGTAACAGGATAACTGCAGAATATATGCAAGTCAAGAATGAAAGCGTGTTGTATACACAAACACTTGCCGCAGTGAGCACACTTAATAAAAGCGGGATGTTCACAACGCGTTACACAACATTCTTCTGTTAGTCCACGTTCAGAACAGTACTCCAAGGGTGTTTGAAACGTGCCGGGATTAGCACTGGAATAACCACATTTGAAGAAAGCGAATTTGATCAAATTAGCAAATCTCGCAGTCCAGAACTGAAAATGTACAAAGGACTGAAGACGTAGGAAATATGTTTCTATGTCAGACGTTAATGTCGGAACATAC
Source organism: Lepisma saccharinum (assembly GCA_022664845.1). Lineage (NCBI taxonomy): Eukaryota > Metazoa > Arthropoda > Insecta > Zygentoma > Lepismatidae > Lepisma > Lepisma saccharinum. Next base: position 16,354 of record JAGDQP010019553.1, read on the forward strand.
CATTAGTGTATCTGTGATGAATTTAACAAAGATTTTGAACGGACGGAAGAAGAATACGTCATCTGGTTGCACTAATCCAGTACATTGTGACGGAATGAGCTTCTTGATGAACTCAATACCTTCAGGCACCGCAGCATTGTAAAGTGCGTCATCTTTATTTGCTGTTCAGGAATCCACCAACAGAAAAACCCTCTTCTGTCGTGTAAATCGGGCCACAATACCTGTTCAAGGAAATACGTTAAGTCTTCTGGTCATGTTTGCTGACTTGCTCGCAAATGCCTTGATATTTTTTGGATCAATATTTGAAGTAGATGGAAACTGTCCTGTGGGCTCTGACACGAGGACGTACAAATGTGGTAATAGCGTATCATCCATGGCAATGACCGGTATTATCATGTATGAATGTGTGGTTGTCGAAATTGATCCAACAGCACCGAGCACCTGTTTGCTTCCCTGAATTGAGAGTGTTCTTCCAGATCGCAATTCTTTATCAAATCTAGATTGGTCTGCATTCAGCACTTCACTTGGGGACAACTTATTGTCTTCAATAAGGATTTGATTTCCCTAACGAAACTGTCCTCTTTGCGCTGTATGTCATGTTCAGTGCCAGTCACTCTCTTGCTAACTTTGTGGGTTATCTTGCGGCAAACTATCTTGTTTCTCTTCTTGAACTTTTTGACCCAGGTTTTGGACGCTTTGAACAATAACGTGTCATTAGGATCGAGTTGTTTCTTGAAGTTCATTGCCCAGAGTCTCAAAGTGCGGTCATCTATTATTACATTTTGACGTCTCATTTCAATAAACTGTTCAAACACTTTCCTATTTATCGTGTCAAGCATCTGCATGTTTCGCTTTCGTTCATTCACACGTGAGCGTTGCATCGAACTTTTGTAACAATGTTTTGTTTCTTATTTTTATTTTCTGTGCCATAACTGTCTTGAAATTCACTCTGGGCGTCATATCAATCGATAATCCAGGAAGACATCGCTGTGGGGGATCAACATTTCCATCTTTTTCTCTTGGTTGCTCTGTCCAGATCTTATAGGCATCAGCCAAATATCCTTCCGGGAACTTCGTTTTCAGAGATTTCGGTGGCGAGGGATAGTCACTTGACGAACTTCTGCTCTCTTGACTACCATCCGGTGGTTGACGTTGTGCATTAGATGATTCACATTCTGCGTGAAATGTTGACGTATCGTAATATTCATCTGCGACGTCACTAGACAGTACCTTATCATCTGAAGTCGCTTCGTCGATCAAAGTGTACACATCTCATCCACGACAGCGTCCTTTTCAACAAGTTGTTTTTTCATATGTTCGAATATCACAAGATCTTTCCTCGTTGGCACTTCGTCCCAAACACCAAAATAATCCACTAAAAGATGAACTATCACTGACTGTCTCATCTTGTATGACAATGGAAAACGCACAAAGCGATATATGAAACAGTATTTACACTTCCATATCTCACTTACTAAACAAAAACACACGCTAGAAACTATCTGTTCCACGGTGATCAACGCTGGGAACGCTATTCAAACACCCTACAGTAAAAGTGTCTTTTCTGTTGCTGGCCGGATGAGTGCATTTATCATTACATTTTCCGTCCGTCTACAAACGCCGAACTTACCTTCCCTCTACTTCCTCCTTTCACTTCGCTGTATCGCCATCTGACTCTTACAATAGCTGTGAGTATCAATTGTCCTACGTCCCAACCAGCTATAATTTGTGTTCGTATCACTCGCGTTTGGATGCATTAGAAAAAAGTGAGGGTTCTGTATTATACTTCCGTAGCACCGGTGAATAAGCAGACAATTCGCGAAATCAAAATTTTACACGCGAGGAAAGAAATCCGTGTTTTCTAATTCTGTAAACGGTTTTTCCAGATTATCTTATCCAGATTTGGTAAAGTACTTTCTTGGTTTATGTATTTCGTGTTACGTGACATATTCTTTTACTTCCTCTCCTACACATCATATGATTGTTACTGTACACTGTAATATGACCCCATATTCACATCGGAAATATAATTATTTTATTACTACCTCATTTCATTTTTAGTCGGCCCGGATAGCCGTGTGGTCTAGAAGGGTACGCCACCGACTTATTAGGGATCGCGGGTTCAAATACGGCCTCGAACATGGAGGTTTTTGTTGTACTTTTCACCTTGCATTTCATTGTCATCTTCCGCCTTTCATAGTGGTTCGGATCAAACTGTACGCTGTAAATCCCGTCCTACATAGCTTCGGTGCTGACACAGGACATAAAAATGGCATCACTCAATTTTGTTTTTCAAATACATCCATATTTTGTGACACTGGTGACATTTTGCTATGTTTTACTATCGGTGTTATTCTGCACTTGAATTACATTCATACTATGAGACACAGATTCCTTGATTATCTTCTGTTGCCACTTACCAGACTTCTCCATTGTACATTTTCAGCACACGTCTCTCTAACAGTGTGCAACACTGTACCACTACACTTCACTGTTATGTTTCGTGATAATAGTGCATTTTAAATCTGTGCACATTTGTATATGGTGCTATTTCAAACAACATACTTTTCTGCTGAGTTGGCAACACTGCTTCATCTATGGCAACACTGTTTGTGGTTTTTGATACGGCATTTTGATCTCATTATATTGTGCACCTTTTGTTTAGATTGTTTTAACGGTTTTCAAGGTATTTACTTTAAACTACATATTTCCATGATTTTTTCCCCGGAATATTCAAATGTTGAAGCCCCGTAGGTCCTATCCTTCTGGTCCATAGCACCTTACATTTTACTCATTTTCATTTTTCATGATGCTCTATCAGATGTGCTATGTAGCAATCAGATTTGAGCGACTACTTGTGGAACCTTCCCTTGTGAGTTAAACACAATACACAATCCTTTTTAAAAACACATTGATTTGAAAATATATATAGGTAGGTAAAAATACTCTTAAATCTAAGCACACTTTATTCTATAGAAATCTAACTTATCGTTTCTAAATACTACCTACTTATTGCAAATATTGACCAATATTCGCGGCATGAAAAAAAAATACTATACACTCGACGACATGATGCAAATTGCAGGACAAAATTAAATCGGTTCATCGCGGGAATCAGCTGATCGACATTTGCTCTGTTTTGAGCTAATTTCGATTTATTCTTTCTTATTTTCTTTGTAATAAAAAAAAATATAATACGGAATAGCTAAGCCTGCTATGAAATGAATATCTGAGAACATATCAGAGAAAAATGCATTCAAGCTCTCTTTTATGTAGAGAAACGTCTAGACAGCTGACAAATATCGTAGTGGGCCACGCCCCCCAAAACACCATGAAGTACTCCAGCTGAATGTTCCGTTAAGGAGAGACAATATGACACAAGAAAAATACAATGTTTACGCGGTTGGGATGGAGATCCCACTAACAAACAATTGAAAGCAATACTCATAAATTTCAGGTCACTAGAATATATCAGATACACAAACAAAACACATTACTTAATCGTTACGATATTGTATGAAATTTACACTAGCTACCTTAAGAAAACTAATCACAATCGAATAGATAGAGAAAGGTTTTTAGCCTATGAATTTCGATAAAAGATTACTTGGTGCAGCTGACGATTGTATGAATAAGCATTTTGATTTTTTTTTTTCGCAAGTTGGCAAGTAAACCACTTTCTTTATATTTAGACATATATAGAGAGATAATGTTAAACACTTATCGTATTGCATTATATCTGTCAAATGAGTTGTTTGAATGGTTTCTCTAGAACACGGTAAATCACAGAAACATTTACCGAAAGCAGATTTGACATCACATTCCTCCAAATCGTCTGCGTCGGCATAAGCCGGAACGGGAATGATAGCGTTCCTGACCCAAAAGCTCAGTTCTATCCCGAAAGTTTATTGCCGCGTTGCTGCAATTGTTCAGATAATGTCCGGGGACAAAATAGGACTAAGAAAGTAGAAAATGTGGTGCAGATATCAAAATTATGCCTTTGGAGAGTTTACTCCCCCATGGATTGACGGTTCTGGTTCCTCAAATAAGCAGTTTCTTCAATCTGCGTCTGGCCTTTGAATATATGACGCAAAAATATGTTGGTAATTTGTTTGATCCTACCTCTTTGTTCGGAAACTTCCAAATAAATACTTTGACACTCTCTGGCCTGGATCCTGCTCCTTCTAATGTCCACCAATGTAACTTGTGAGCCGCTGTAGCATAGTCCCACACCTGAGGCTTGAGGCTCGTTGATACTGACCATACTGGTCCACACACACATATGCTGAATTTGTGTCCAGATGCATTGTCATTTACACAATTCAATTTTCGGCTTGTACCAATACATTGAGCATGACAAGTAAACATATTCAATAAAAAGAAAATTGGAATCAACACGGAGAAGCAAACTGATGAAAAACGATTTTCGAAAATTAGGGCGCACTAAAAGCGATTTAGCCACACATGTTAATTAATATCTTAACACGTAAAACTAATTATTAACGTTGGATAGATATGTGTGACTACCGAATCACGCTTCACTCGAAGTTATGTCGACGAGATCTTTAACTGTTTTGCCCTTCGAAAAATCCAGACTTGCCCTTGTCTCCGGGATGGCCCACTTTCTTCCTCCTCCTGACACTCAAAATTTCAAAAGGATCCATTCCTATTTGCTATTACTGTTGTTTACATGCCTTTCTGGTGTGTATTTCAGTCGACAAACCGTTACTGGTGCCTAATTAGGTGCGAAAATCGGTACGTGCTGCAAGTAAGATGTACAGGATTCTTTCTTCGTTGGTAGTAACATACGGTGTCTCCTGATTCCAGACCTAGTCCTCGACTTGTCGGCGACAACTACATTTACAGGCCTATAAAATGCACGGTAGCGTATTCTTTGTAAGTAGGGAAGTCATTAGCCATTGTAAGGCGTTGTCTTTCTCTTTTCCAAATTGCTTCCAAAGTGCAGCCGGTTGAACTTCTGTTGTTTGTTTGTTTATTCTTGAAGAAACATCGAAAATGAAAATGGGATATAAAATGAAACAAAAATTAAATAACAAAAAAGGTTTTGATTAATTCATCAGATTTGCATATAAAAATTCATAGTTACACAATATAAATAAAACATATGCATAAATACGATGATGTGAACTGTTACAAGTGGGTAAAGTAACTTGTAACGCGTTACATTTTAAAAGTAACGTGCCCAATACTGGGATTAGACACCATTTATCTCGCCCCAGCATTTTAGTTTCATTGAAATTAAATACTTGAGACACATCTAGCATGTAAAAACGTTTTTTCCCGTGATTTTTCAATAAAAACGTCGTTCTTTTTAATTTTCTTTTACAAAATGTCGTGTTTTTTTTTTTACACAATAAGTATTTATGGTTTAAGCTGCAGATAATCAATGTAATCAGCAGAATTGGAGTTGAAGTCCTTACACATTCATCCCAATTTACTATTGCTTTGGTTTCCAGTAGCCTTACGAGACAAATGATCGAATTGTTTATGCATTCACTGCTACAATGCTACGCTTCCTATATCGTCACCCTAATAAACAGGAATTAACTAAGTACATAATGGATTGCTTTTATTTGGATAAGATTCTAATAAATCTCCAGGGAATTAAAGAAATATTTTGAATTATAGAAAGAATTTAAGTTCGTAGGGGATCCTAGCGATAATACAACTTCGAAGACATCTTTACTGTAAATTGAAAAACTATGAATTCTTACCGAAATTTGCTCTCATCCCTCATATACAATACGTTAATTTCTAATTACGGTATTCTTCACGGAAGATATCTATTTTTTATCATAATTACCATCAGCAAAAATACATTACCTGTAGTTCAAAATGCCGGGAAATAATCTGCTTCTATTATTTCCCGGGATAAGGAAATAATAGTAGCAGAGGTATCTGTGACTAAATCATCTCAACGAGTCCTGAAGCTTGAGCTTTAACCAATCGTGGCGGAGGGTGACTAGCACGTAGGCCTAATTTCACGTGATCTGGGCAACGAATGATTCCGTTAGGAATCGGACGCCTCTCCACTCCAATGTTGCCAAACTACTGCGTACACCTACTACCCGTTCCACACAGGATTGCCGATGTTTACGTGGTGGCGCTGATGTAGTCAACAGTGACTCAAGCTGTAACCGAATCCAACGGTGCACCGTCGAGTGTACTATTTGCATCGTCCCGTTGTACCCTGTTTAGCGCCGTTGTCCGATTTCAAACGGTAGATGGCACTATTGTAATAACAGTTGAAAGCCTAATGGACGCAAGGTACATGTATGAATGTTTAAGGTTCCGAAGAAATGGGAATTGAATTTAATTTTTATTTAAGGCTTTTTGGCAACTTCGGCTCAGGCCGAAGAAAGTAAAATGTTAAACAGAAAGTTATCAACAAATGTTATAACTACATTGCAACAGTTTACTAAATGCAGATCGTGAGAAAATAATAAATTTCCTCGAAGAATGATATCTGAAAATATGCAGCATCTTACTGGATTTCTACAAAGGCAAATAGGTGGGGCTGGGAATTGTACGTAGAATTTTTCAGGATCAATTTTAACAGTAAAAATTTTAAAGTTATACTCAAAATTTTGGAGGGGGTGACCCCTCTATCGGGGTATGAGAAAGGGTAGAACCCTATGTGACATATCAAATCAAGGCACTTCTGTTGTTGCGGTTTGAAAATCTTAATGTAGTAAAATAATAATAATAATAAAAAAGAAAATTCGTTATGCAAACCTGCACATACAAACACAAGTGACGCGAAAGTAGACATTCTAGGACAGCAATTCAAACAGATATCTGCATTCGGTAGGTCCGGGGTCGATATCTATGGCCTGCCTGAAGTTTTTCCGTGTTTTGTTGTTGTACCAGGTAAATACGGGGATTATACTTTGAAACTAGGTCACCTGTGGTCGACTCCCTCACTTATCACTCAGATATCTGGAGACTCTAAAATTTAAATTATCAGGTAGCAAGTCATGGTCACATCTCTAGGTGCTTCCTTGCTTCTGTGTAGATAACCCCTAAGCATAGCGCTAAAATATCTCGTGAGACTACTATTGCAGATTGTACTAAGCTTGTCTCTGGCCTTTTTTTTGTAAGAACTATGGTAGCCGACTGCTCCAATACAATCTTGTACTCAGGTTAGGTAAATTTACTTTCGAAACAGTAAATCAAGTTTTTTGTAGTCCCATCTGCGACCTTGTACATGTAAACTTTATTGATACGATGGTGGACCATTTATCGTAACTCCGGAACTTTTTGACTTAGTTTCTTTTCTTGTTTAAATTTCTCCCATTAGGGTAACAGATTAATTTAATCTAGTTTTCATTAATCTTGATTACACTAGGTTAGGAAAAGTTTGATTAAAGCGTGCTTACCCTAAAGTAGATTTGTTCCCGTGAGAAGAAAGCATGAGTGGAATTAATATTCCGAGAGTACTCGGTTAGATTTTTTGTTATTTTCAACGTTATTAAATTTAATATAACCTGAAGAGAAGCTGATAAGCTCTACACGAGCGGATCATCCATTTACTCCTAAACCAAGTACTTTCCTTTTCTTATGTGTCTACATGCTATTGTTGGCATGAGGTTTTTATTAATTTGTAAATTTATAGACGTGGTTTTTCTACCGTGTACAAAATCCAATAATACCGTTTCTCATTAGGTACGACAACGCCAAGAACATGATGCAACCTTCACATAACAAAAGTAAATTGTTTGGGGGTGTACTCGATTATAATCACTGCACGATCCTATTATTCTTAACTTTTTCATGCAATCTCATGTCTTTCATAAGCTGGCTTGAGACTCAACACGCTACGTTAAAGCAAGGTTAGGCTAGATTGCATCAAATACGAAAAAGTTAAAAGAGTACAAGGGCCCTGAAGTGTTTACAATAGAGTAGCTCCGTGATAGGTTACATTACCTGGCCCGCACTATACATAACATTACATTCTTTTAATTCATATGTACAAAGTTACACATGGGTAATTAACAAAGGTTAAGTTGCTTGCGTAAGGGATAAATGTATCCCTATAATTTAGGATAAACTTTACTTTTGGGACCCCAGGTTCCGCCAGCTATTAAGACATATGTACGGTCTCTACGTCATTCCCTTCCAAATAATTTAAACTGACACTTCTATAGAACCTAATGACAACCAGAAATTTATAAAGTATTATGAAAAATTATGTCTCATTATTATTTCGTTAAATACCCACTCTAGTTTATCCACTGATGCGGAACTATATGAATGCTTTGTATGGCGCGTAATTATGCTTCAAAATCTCGGACTACAGTGTCGAAAGAGCAAAGACATGTTAGAGAAACGTAATGTGAGATATTTTTGTTACACGCTATGCACATTGCCTTTAACACTCCATCGTACTTTCCACTCTTCCACACGCTTTGCAAACATTACATTTCTCCTGTAAATTTCTCCTGTACATTTCTCCTGTACACATTTAGGGCCCCCAAAGTAAAATTTGTTCATTATTTCTAATGAAACTGATCTGAAATCAGTTATGTATATCGTGGGCCACAAATCACCGTAAGTCATAACAACTGGTTTCCACAAACGATTGCATTTATTAGCGGAAATTTATTGAACTATTAAGAAAAGTTGATTAACGTTAAAAAAAAACTAAAACACACACACAAACACATATATTTAATATCTTCAAATCAACACATTACTTTCTCCTTCTTCCAATATGGCTTCTAGCCGCACAAACGGTGGATACGTTACATCCAAGCGTACACAAGATGTGCCGTCGATACACACCCTTCATTACGCCCTACGCCGCTCAATTCGGATAGCAATAACGGCGCATCAAACGGTACAACGGCATAATCAAGGGTACTAAATGGTGGATTCGGATGGACCTTCAGTCGCCGACTGTGTGAGAGACGACAGTGTTGCAACGCACAATATCCAAAATAACCTACATCGAGCGGCCATAACTCAATTAGTAGAGAGTAATCGGAAGGTCCTGGGCAGTGTTCGATTTGTTTTAAATCACGAAGGGTGGGGGATGTCCTAAAACTGGTGGGTGATTGTACGTTTCAACATACTGCATTTTTGGGTAGAAATAGATTTTATCCCGGGTTGGAATGATATTCAGAATCAACAACCGGAGATTATATCCTCACGAACCAGGGAAAATCCCCGGTACCCCCCCCCCCCGGTCCGACAAATGGAAGACTGGTCCTGGGAACGATCCCAGGGGCCGTCAACAATACTGACAGCTTTTCCAGGGTTTCTCCTCAGTCACACCAAGGAGATACCGGGATGGTACGTACAAACTAGGCCCTGGCCGACTAGCTTTCAATATCTTCTCCCTTACCCTGTCCCATTTTGAGCCTGAGATGCTTGGCAATGAAATATTTCGAAAGTGCGTAAACTTAGAAAGAGATATAGAAAAAATATGAGTTTCTATAGAATTACCACACTAAATACTCGCCTGCGATTATTATCCACACACCACTATTTTCTGCTTGTGTTCCGGATTTTGCATGTAGTTGAAACTTTCTGCTGCCTTTTTGAAGTCATGTTGTATATTCGTCACCGTTGCCATACTTTTCCTAGGGTTCTTAACATCGCCTTTTGTAGAGGGGAGAATGATTTTTATTTATTTTTTTTACTTACCAGAACTTTTATACATTATTTATAGCAGGGGCGGTCGAATGGCGGACTCAGAACCCCGAAGCCTTTTATCCCGGAACTCCACGTTTTAATACAAATTTAAATTTATTTTTCAATAATAATGTGTGAATTGATTATATATACAGTGTACACACTTTACTAGTTGAAAAAAAAATGTAATGTGAATTCATTTCCTTTTTTTTTATTTTACTTTTTTTGTAATTACACAACTATACGGACTAACTAATAACCACACTCTTATTGTCCTGTTTCATTTATTTATACTGAGTCACCGTAGCTCAGTGGTAGAGCGTTGGTGTAGCAATCAGGAGGTAGTGTGTTCGGTCCCAGGGGCCGACCATCCTGACTGAGTTTTTTCTGTCACATCAGGCAAATTCCGGGATGGCATCTTCAACATATGTCCTGGCCGATACCTTCCCGAATCCTTTTCCCTCCGTTAGCCTCAGATGCCAAAAGACCATAAATATAATTCAAATTCACTTTAATTTAATAGCATATAGGCATCTATGACTCGGGCCGGGATGCGAGATGGAACCGTTCAGGACTTAAGTTAAATGTGCCATCCCGGAATTTACATGGTGTGATTCAATGCTGGATCTATAAATTTTCCTATGGGGGACAAAGTTAACTTTTGCCGCCCCTTCCACCTCTCTTTCGCCGACCTATCCATTGTTCTTCTTAGCCAAACAACACGACCGGCCGACGCGACGGCCACAACATTATCTTGCATCACGTAGTGTACTTTCGTTATATTCTCTGAAGCCTGTCGTGGCTTCGCTATTACTAACTCCAGTAAGGCAGAAGACATAGACATAGATTGTATGGAATAACATGGAAAAATGTCTTAGCGCGCCGGTATTGAAATTTTGAACACTTTTAGCTCAATTTCAATTCAATAGGCAATTTTACTTCCTTTTTTAAGAGCTTTTATTTTTTATTCTTAGTTGTTTGCCGCCCCTAAGCGTGCAGCCTGGGGTGCTTGCCCCCTTTCCCTCCTTTAGATCCGGCACTGGTGTGATTGACGAAAACCTCAGTCAGGATGGTCTACCGCTGATGTCTTGAATACGAAGTCAACACTGTATTATCTAAGCTACGGCCGCTTGGTCTTACTGTTGGCCTAATTTCATACAGAGTCGACTAACTATCTGGATCACGAAGTCTTTTTATTAAGATATTACCATTCATCCAGTCCTCAGAAGAAAGTGATTAGAGACCCTTGTATTATATGTATCCCTTCACTCCCTTACTCTACGAGGAGCTTTCTTTCGATGTCTCCATTTTATGTAAGCAAACACACGGAACACGGCGCCCGAGATCACCGATCGCTTTGACCTAAGTTTATTTCCTCTCTCTCAGCACGTAGGGCCTCGGAAGATGGAACGATTTTGTGTAGACTTCAGGCATACGTAGAAAAGAACGGGAACTTCCCGATTTTGAGTGTGTGTGTGTGTGTGTGTGAGAGAGAGAGAGAGAGAGAGAGAGAGAGAGGAAGGGAGAGAGAGAGAGAGAAGGAAAGAAAGAGGCAGAAAGTGGGAGGGGTAGCAACTGTTGCTGCACACACCTATATCGAGAGAGAGAGAGAGAGAAAAAAAGATTAAACACTGAACCTGACACCCATGAATAATTAATATCTTTGCCTCTGACTTTTATAGTAGGCCTATGTAGCAAGATTTTTTGTTTTCAAACAGTTATCGCGGACTAAATGACTACTGTATATTCCGACGCTAATTTGAATTCAGGACTATTTAAATAAAGTTACGTACCATGTACTCTGGAAAAAAATACTGAGTTTTCAACACTGCGTGAGAGAAGATAAGTGTCACGTATGAGCTAGGTTGTGTGTGTTTACTGTTTAGTTCAGTGTTTGGTCGCTCAGCACAGGGGAACTTTTAAATCTGAAACGGGTGATACAAGATGTGATCATTGGTGTGATGTCCCGACGCATGTCTACGATAGTAAAGAACAGAAATAGGTTTACTTTACGTGAAAACCTTAGTTTTTTTTTAACTCAAATACCGCTTGTTCTTCCTTTCTTTAATTTCGATTTTTATTTAAGATCTTGATAGAATACATTTCTACAATCCTCAGTATTGTAAAGTTTCTGATGGTTTGTTTCTACCTTCCACCGGATGGAGATCACGTTCAAAGGACGGGACCTACCCACATAGCACATTATGTATAATAGATATCTGAAACAGGCATAGAGAGCTAAATAACGTCTAAGGTCTAAGTTTGACAACTATTATACGTCTAATAGATAATAAAGATTGATATCTGCAACTTGTCTATCGGTGAATAGCTAATATACATCTATTAGACATTCGTACAATACCTACGCTATGCATTTGTCTTTTGTCTTCTCAAGTCTTAACGGAATGCGCTTGTTCTTTGTTTGTCTGACTCAGCTCCAACGGTATGGCGGCAGGCGCTCTAGGAAGAAGTTGTCTAGTGAAATATTGTAATAAAAGTGTCAGAATATTGGCTAGAAAAGCAATAACAAATACAGGAATGATCTTGCAAAGACAGTATTCAATCAGGTGAGCATTTATAACATTATTTTCCTATGTTTTATGAGTATGTGTGGTTACGTTTTCGCCAACTTTGAGAAAATCAGAAGTAACAAATCCTAAAATAAAAAGTGAATCTAAGCAATTAAGGAGTTGTACTCTGGATATGGTATATTTCAGTAGCAAAACGCACTTATGCACCGTGTATAACATGCGTGATGTTGTATGCATTATTATATCTGTCGCATAGAGTAGATACTTGGAAATCAGTATGTAAGGGTGTAGAGAACTGGCCCATCCTATGGTATTAGGTTATGTTGCAGATAGTACAGACCAGCTTATTAGTTGTAAATAATGGTATTAAATTGCTCTTGAACACGAGGAAAAAAATTCTACTAAGTTCACTCTGAGCAGCCTACCATACTATATCGGGATGGTATCTTCAAACTAGGCCTAGCCGGCTTCGTTCCCTAATTTGTTTGCCTATGCTATCCTGTCCGTGACAAATATGACTAAAGGCCATAAATAAAATTTAAATTTAAAAAGGAGGGCGGGGAGAAGGAAAACATTTTTCTAATAGCAACTCATTTACGTTGCCAGATATTGTTTTTATTCAGTGTGGTATGTCTACGAACTGCTTGCTGTACACAACTACACACACGTTCGGATAGAAGCCAAGCTCTGTGTATGTTTTTTTTTTCAAATCAAGGTCATTGAAACAAACTCATATGTTGAATGAGAAATATACGTGCGAGACAGTTTATCTTGAGGGAACGCTTTATCAATGCAGTTTATGTGGCAGGATTTGAGACTTTCGTGCGTGCGCGGGGGGAAAGGAGTTGAATTTGATTTTTTTAATGATCTTTAGGCATCTCGTTCTGAGGGCCAGACAGGGTGGGGGAGAGGATGTTGGAATATAGTCAGCCATGTTCCTAGTTCTCACAAATTATGTTGTGTTCTTTCTGAAGTTATTCTAAGCATTGTGACAGACTTCTAATATATTTTACTCAAATTATTTCTGTTCTTGTGTGCACTTCGTATACAGTTTCAATTATTTCACTTTTGAACACTTCTGTATTTTTGTACGTTCACTCCTTTTATGGCAAGGAACTTTTTCAATGTATATAGAAACGCGACAGATTTACTGTTGTCAGTTGCTCGATTGGTTAAGGAAAAGGTTATCAAAAAAACGCTCGGGTTTTATTCCCGCAAACGCGAAATGTTGTATTCTTTCGTAGGCGACGGAAAGCACCTACTGAAACCATTAATTCAAGTTAACATGTGTACAAAATTTATTCAGACCGTGATAAATGAAAAAGTATAGAATTGATATAAAGATGCCTTTTTAAAAGTGTACAAGAAGTGCACGTTTTTACAATGTATGTGAACAAAACATTTCCTTGAATATTTGATTTGCTTTTAGGGAAAGATTAGGAACTTATGTTTTTTGTAAGGTACGCATAAATAAATGGAACGAAAATTATAACATGCAAATCGTGGGTAGTTTTGGAAAAGGACATCTGTACCATGAATATTTTGTTTCTTCTTAATAGAAAAGACTTTCTAATAACATCAGCTTTTAGCACATTCAATAAAAGCACTCTATATTTCCTATAAATTAGCATTAGATCAACATCAGGCTAGCAAAGTTTGAATGATTAACTCCAGATGTACAATCTGATGCGATTGGTTATATATATAAAATGTTTGCTTACATTTGACAGATTTATTAATTTTACCTACGAGATGAGTTAATACATTTTGATTTGTTATGTTTCAGTCACGTGAAGAACTTTCTCTTGGTTGCCTCGCTGAAATATGACATGAAACGGGCTTTTGAAGAGCTCAAAGTTATAGTAGGCCTATCTTAAAAAAAAAAAAAAAAAAAAGTCGCCCCATTCGCCAGGGCAACAGATTTAGTTATTTGATGATTTGGAAGAAAGGTTACCAGCAAGCACAATGGAAGCACTTGAACAAAAAATGAAGAGAGAAAGAAAGAAAGCAATGGTGAGTAGCTTATTTCTTTCAAAATCTATTGAAATATTTAGCTGACTGTATTACTAGAACAAACAATATTTATGTAGGACAATAAAAGTTTTAGGTCTATGATATTTATAGACAACTAATTTGTTGTATAACTTTGTGATTTTATTTCGGTTCAAAATTTATAAACGCTGTCATTTTCCAAATTATAACGACTTTCTCTTTTTAATTCTTATTTATTTATTTTTTTAATAAGGTTGGAAGCAATATTAATGGTAAGGGAGTAGTTAATTTAGACTGTCTAAGGAACTGGGAACTTAGTAATATGTTAACTGGGTTGATGTCTGACCTTTAATGTAGGCCTAATCAATTTTCTCTTTATAATGTAGCAATTTATTGAACAACTGCTCAGAAAATTCATTAGTTGAAGCAACTTTTCGTAAATGTTGCAGTACCTTCGTAACTGGCAGCAGAGCAAAGAAATTTAATTAAGATATTACCAGAACAGTCAATTCGATCGCCTACGGTCTAATCCAATATGAACCAAATTTTAAATCATGTTTTTCACGCTTGTCATTACTACGTTATCCGCTTTTGATTTGTATCACTTCTTGACTTATGAGCAGCGACGGCGCCAGGATCAAAATGCATGGGGGAGGGGGTATAGGTTATATGTATACAAACAATACTGATATAATTGAGAGGTATCAAGGGGGCTAAAATAGATTTGGGGGCATTTTCCCCTACTCCTACCTTTTTCAGTAACAACCAGTGATGTAGGGGGGGGATTGATTCACAGATAATTTGTTACAATATGAGTATAGCAAATACCGTGTACATTAACGTGTGTGTATCTTTGCAGTATAGCAATAATAACAATATTGTCACTCTTACTACAAGAATAATCAAACGTACTTGTGGACAAAACCCTAACCAGGAAATAAATTTTATTATTTTCCCTAAGAATCTGTCGAAACTCCTTAAATTGTTGTGGCTTTTAATTAGACAATGACACGAAGTACCCATATAGTGTAAAACTTCACACTCATCTCCGGCCTCGGCCAAAGATGCCAAAAGTCCTTAAATAAATCCAGACCTCCCGATTTAATCTGTCACAGAATAGAAAATTACATAATAGATACTTTCTACGTAAAATAAAATATGCGCAAAAAATAAATAGAAATTAAGACAAAAATACAGGGTTTCCACTGACCTCTAAAGAAAGTACCGGGTTGGCGCCCTGGTCCCACTATATCTCTGCAAATTTTCACCTTAGCTGAACATGTCAAATCGTCGCTCCCAACACAAAGTGATGTAACTAAAAAACGCATTTTTATAGATTCACGGCCAAAATTTGTATCCTCGAATAATCTCTAGATGCTCGTGGAGTAACAAATTTAATAGGCCTAGGTTCATTACAGACACATATAAACTACAACATAAGCCCTAACTTTAAAAAAACAAACAAGTGAGCACCGTTTGACATAAATAGTTACGAAATAATGTATATTTTTGAGTTAAGTCACTCCGTGTTTGAAGCAACGAATTAAAAGTTAACCGTACATTCGAAATCGCATAATTTTATTTCATATTTAATGTGCTGTAGTTCATTAAGCCTAGTGTTAGCGACAGCCAAGTGAAGTTCTAGATCGAAGAGGGAATTCCACATCTCCTCCAAAATAAATCCCTTGTTATATAGTGTACAAATGTGGAACAGCGAATCAAAAACTGAGTATTAGTCGAAAGTTCTTGTTTACAATACTAAAAATCGTAATTCTCAATACAAATTAAAAATTATTTCAATATAGAAACCCAGTGCTCATGATCTAGTTGCTACCTCAATTTTTTCCAGAGTTGCACCAGGCAAAATTAAGAACGACAGCTGGACAAAGGCTCTGACAGTTATCTTTCCCATCCCTCACCTTGGCACAGTACTCTCCGAGGATCGTCATTTTTATGATGAACCGACAACTTCAGAACTATCTACGGAGGACAGATTAAACGTACTGCTTTGGAATCCATGTTATTGTTGGTTAATTCCTTAGGACATTTTCTCCATCTGATAGGAGTCCATGGCAAACCAACCATCTGTTCACCTTCCCGCCCGGTATGATACTTAGACAAAGGTCCTGACCGCTACTTTCTTCTTCATTGGCCCGAAAGAGTGCTCGCCTAGGGACGTTATGCTTCAGATTGGGGAGGACTTATGTCATAGTTACCTGTTGTGCCTACTAATGTTAAGTTCAGTAAAGATAATTTAGAATTGCTAAAAAAATTGGCTTAGAGCATAGACTTAGAAGTTACTTAACGTATTAGAATTCCCACATTACATGAGTTAACACTAATTTAAATTCAATTTCAATTTACAAGTGGCACAACAAATTAAAATTGACGACCAAGGTAGTCGTGCGGTCTGAGCGTCTCCAAAGTCGCGGGTTGGAATCCCGCTTAATTTTAACAAGCATTGCATTCATTTAATTGTGAGAGGCGAAGTTGAAAGGTACTAAAAATGACTCACAAAAAGCAAAGTTTACCAATGTTTTAATATTAGAATAGTCTTCCTCGAAAAAAAAAATATCACTTCGGTGTCAGTAGCAGTCCGATTATTTCTGTTTCTTCGTACAAGTGACTTTATGATATTAAAAATATGCACCTTGAAAGCATATGAAGAGGCAAAAGTAAGGAGAAGTAATAAATCCTCCTTCCTTACTTCAAGACAGAGCTTCTAAAATTTCATCGTATTTTTATTTCTTGTCTTAATGTGAATTTGAGTCGTAAGTTGAAAGATACTAAACGGCGTGTTATGGATACCTACCCCAGATTTATTATCAAATCAAGAATATTAATTCTCACAATACCACCATCTTAAACGGGATTTTTTTTTTAATCTATCATCTATATCACATTGTGTGAGGTAAATAAAAATGGCATATCATTTAAAACTCGTATACTTGCTGAGTATGTTCTATTTGTTACCGTCAAACAAAATGTCTATGAAAATACTTTATTGTACCTAAATCTGCCTCTCTTTCTTTCTCTCTTTTTTTTATTGATAAATGTTAATTCGAGGTTGTGTTGTTTCTCTCTTAGCAAAGGGCCCTATTTATATTGTTTTAAACTCGTTTCTGTGAGCTACAGCAGCAACTATGACCCAAACCCGTGACTCGGAGGAGTCATTCTTCCAGTAAAGGGCTGGGAAGAGAAGGGCCAGAGTCTCACTTGAGGTACCATCTTGATATTCGTTTTGTGAACCTGGGGAAAGTCAGGACAGCTGCATATTTCTTTGAAACTGCGCTATATATTTTTTCGACGTACTGCATTTCCATTGTTACATTATTCACTTGAGTATGAAGATGATATAGTGTATGAATACTTTAAACTTAAGTGTTTTTTACATTTCGTATTGAAATTCGTGGTCAATATGTACAGTTATTGTAAACATTTTCAACATTACAAATCCTCTGTATTTCAGGTGTTGTGTCAAGTGGATTATAAGTAGATTGAAAAGAATTAAAAAAAAAAAGTTTCGCCAGGCAAAGGGAAGAGAACAAAAGCAAATGAGAGCTTCAGAGATCAAGGATTTGCTGTTTAGAACAAGGAACATCATCATGTGCAGAATTAACTAAGAAAGTATTATCACCAGTATTAAAAGATTTCCCAGGATTTTCTATTTTTCTAGCACTCAACAAAATTAAATCCATATACATTATAACTTTATCTATGTGTGGTTTACATACGTTGAAGAACTCAATTTACGTATCTTGCTAAATATATTTTTCAATCAGTGATCAAGATTATGGTTGTTTTAAGAGAAAAAAATGTATGTGCTTGAAAATAATAAAATGTTTAATCAAAGTTTAATTATTGGACTTTTATATTAGTTACGATTTGACCACTTATCCGTTATAGAATAGTTCTTTCATAATATGATGTGTTAGGGACTGTGTGGTGAAGGGCATGTTTCACGATCCATCTGATATATCTGTTTACTCTTCTGCTTGTTTCTCCCAAGATAGCGGGGAAAGTTGATATTGAAAATATGTAGAACGATTATTCTGCCTATAATATACTTTGTTTATATTAGAAGGAACGTTGCAAGCATAGTTGAAGAATATATGGAAAGGAAATGAAGCATTCCAGAAATGTGCTGTGATTAT
>JAGDQP010019554.1:0-34686 GCA_022664845.1 Lepisma saccharinum
AGCATTGAAATTTCGTGCAACGATAAAAATACATTAGACATATACGGAGATAGTGCTGCCATCTTTTGTTGGAGATCGTTGCTTTACATTAACCTTAAAGTACTTGTTGTTCCATAGTATATCAATGTTTAATTAAACACATATGCGAGTATGGAGAAGGATCGATTGAAACGAGTGCGCCCTAACTTGATAAACAAATATAGGGGACTTCCCTTAGGGGGGGGGGAGGGGGTTCAATCACACTTGAGCGCTAAAACATTTACCGTCTCCACGCTAACGAGGATCTACGCTGCATTAAATGTTAACCACTCGTACAACTCAGTTCTCTAGACATCGTTAAAGATGAATGTATCCTTAGTAACACTTACACTACTACCATTATTATTGTTGTTATTGTACTAATTAAAAAATATGCAACTGTGCTAAACAGCTTCTGACATTTCGATTAGCGATTTTGTTCTCCGAGGATGACGGAGACATGACTCTTTTCTACAACACGGGTAGAGAAAAACAAAAATGATTTGAAGAAGAGTTACAAAAACGACTCAAGGTAATTCAATAGGGGGAATGCACTTTCACTCAAGTTCTTTCACTTCTGGTTTAACCAACAGACAAAGCCAAGGAGAAAGAAAGAAAGAAAGAAAAAGGGAGAGAGAGAGATTACAAAACAACAACCATTTTATTTTTAAAAAAACAAGAAGCAAGAAGAAACGAAAGTAAGTGAAATCAAAAGCAAGTGGGCCTTGCGAATAATTTACTTTTGGAGAACCACATACTACGATCCTATCCTCATGGCTTTTATAACATTACTATTACGTTTAAATTGTGGTTTCCAGGGATTTTACATTATCATCAAGCTTCGTCGTAATATCTTTTTCACTTAAATAATGTTTTTTAAAATTATTTCTTTACTTGTGCAGTTGTTTTCATCAATGGAATGTAGACTTCGGAACTCTGTGTGAACGATAGGAAATCATATCCATTCACGAGTAGTCAGGAGCACATATTTCGACAAAGAGGACGGTAAAGGTAGCATACGCAGTTTTCTTTACTCTATGTACCATCCCACCATGCGCCTGGTGGAACTGACGAAATTCGTAGATAACATCAGTCAGGATTGCAGTAGTAACCCGTGTTTGAATGTGCGTTTACAATGCTTATGCGAAATCACTAACTTTTGCCGAACACACAGACTTTAGCTTTCTTAATTTACCCATTACACAGAGAGGGAAGCCATCGTTTCTTGGACCAAAGATGCCTTTCGGATATTTGCCAAATGTTATAGAGGACGACCAAGCAAAAACAGTCTCCACAGCTGATCCATGGTTGCGAACCAAGTACATAATTATTATTTAGAGATACAATTACCACTGAACTCGGTGATAGTATTATAGCGTCTTCTGCTGAAGTCAAAACCCATATTAGTTCAAATCCTGCTTGCATCGGTTTTTCTGATGAGGTTATCAAATAGTCCCACCAGACAAATGTCGGATAAAACCTTGACTAAAAGTTCTACCTCCTAATTTCCCCAATTCTTCCCTTTAAAATGTCCTGATCATGGATACCAATACAGCAAAATATGGCAATTAAAGAACTACTAACATATGTTTTACTCTGCATGGAATCAGTGTAGCCTATCTTTTATTATCGCCTCTTCGTATGTTACGTAAGTAACAACCGGACCTTGTAACAATGTCACCAAGAATGAAATTAAATGTATCTTAAGCAATAATCACGAAATATCCTTTTGGATGTATACTGTACATTTGAGTCGTGTCAGAATAAAATTCGTACATTAATGAATTAACGTATTGCTGATGCTCAATTCTTGCCTTTCAGATCGCCAGTGTTGATAATAAGTACAGAACATAAAAGAATTATGCCAGAGGTTCAGGGATATTACCAGATGTCCCTTATAACCAGTGCGACAGAATTTTTACAGGATATACGCTGAGAATCTTTTTAGTTTATGAATCTTTAAGTGGAGGCTACACTGTAAAACTAACTGTTAATTCAATGCTTTTCAGTGTCCCAGGGCGACCACTTCGTTTTTCTAAAATGTTAAAAATCAACATAACAAACGGTGTTCATATCGGTGATTCAACACAATGGATTTTCTGTCAATGCTGATTGAACACAATGGAGGGTGTCATACCAGCACAACCACTGTGTTAAATCTACGAAATTAACACGTTTGTTGTGTTGATTTAACACAAAAACCAATGGTCGTCCTGGGACACCGAATAGAGTTCAATCAACACCTCTATTTTAAGCTGTGTCGATGCTTCTTGAAAGAAAGTATACGCTAATGTGTAAGATTAATCAGAGGCTATACGGCGTACACCTCGGTATACCCTCGACTACAGGCCTCCTTATAGCCTCAGATTATTTCCTATGCCCTCCTTGATGAGAAGATAATCTACACGAAAAACCTCAAGTGCGATTTTTCACCTCCTGATTTAAAGTTTTCACAAAATTTCCTGGGAAGTTAATGTGGTCAACCTATGTTACCTTCTGGCCTACATATTACTTTTATTTTGGGTATGAAATATTCTGTATTTTACATGTCGAGGGCATTTTATCCCTCCCCTAAAAATGGAACAAATCAAACACAGTGTATAAATAATAAACCATATAAAGTATAAACAATGGCAGCTCAGCAATAGTTGACTCCTCTCATAATAGGAAAGTGGGCAATTTCGTCACCAGAGTCTCATCATTCCTTGATTGTCTCGTTCGGAACAGCAGATATTTTTAATTATGTGATGATATTTTTAATTAAAGTCAAGCCCACTTTACTTCTCTCAAAGTTAAAGTAAGGTAATAAAAGACAAGGAAGTTAAAAATGTTGAAATAACTGAAAAGTTTCAATGAAAATTATTTAGTTCAGTGAATTATTGGAAGTAAGTTCATGGAAGAATTAGTACGGGAAGACTCAGGGTAGCAGCTATTCATGCCTGAAGTTGGATGTGATTAAAAAGGACTTACAATAGTCTGAATTTGGTGTAAGTGGTGCAAAACTAGCGAATTACTTTCAATATTTTTTTTTTCAAATAGCCCAGATCTCACATAGATCTGAGCTTTGAGGGATATCAGTCCACCATCGTATAGCAGTGGTGGACTCAGAGAGGGAGTGGCCTCCCCTAAGGGAAAATACTTTATTCATTGTAGAAATACCTTACTTGTCTCAGAAAACCCTTTTCTTTATAAGCCTAATTTATACATAAATATCAATTTTGAGGCATACCGGTGTCATATTCCTTGATAAATAGCAGTAATATGAGGAGGAAATATGATAAATTTATATTTTAAAACCTTCACTTGGTTTTAAAATACAAATATCCAAAATGTCTATGATCCACTCCACCTGCGGACCCCTCACATAACTCATGGATCCGCCACTGGCGTACACGTTTTCTAAGAAATGGGTTGGAAAAAACAGCGACCAGAAGCTCTATTCTAGATATTAATCCCTACAAACGACTGGAGGGCTTGAGAACAAATTTAGAAAACCTCAACGACTAGCGTTTGAAAATGTGATCTCTTCCCAATACTGATCTGAAGTCAGCGCCCCTTAGCCAGTAGACGACAGGGCTGAGTTGGAGTAAAGAAGTTATTTGTGGACATGGCAGTTTTTTTTTATGGGTTGGTTAGCTTGACCCAAGAGTAGAGGTAGGATCTATATCATTCAGACGCAATCAATATAACCTTGTGAAGGTTCCTCTTTCATGACTTTAAAGATCCAGTTCGTTTTAACCTATCTTGATTTCAAATCCCAGTAGATGTTCAATGAGAAAGTCCTCAACCTAAACTCAAACAAAGTTAAAATAATCAGAAATTAAAGTCCAAGACATCCAAGACAACCAAACTTCTGTTACGTTGATTGGTCTACCACGAGACCAGGAAAAGGTGACAAGTTATCAGTTCCGTCACGCAAAATTACTCCGGATATTGACAGGAAGAAGTCTTTGAACACTCCTTCCAAAGATATTTTTCTTAAAAGAGAATACAACCGTAAATCATGAAGAGAAAGGGAAAATATTCATTCAGGAAGGAGACTTCAAGAAGTTAAAGCGTTTAAGGAAGGTAGGTAAACTCAGCGGTCACCCTGATTGAAAGATGGGCGACCAATTTTTGAGGTAGTCAATCGAATAAAGCAGATCCAATTCTATCATCCTAATCATTTCCTTTGCAACCGTTTTTCTTTTCTTTTCTTCTTCTTAAAGAAAAATAATCCTTTCTCCATCATTTGAACCAAGTAGTAGAGAAGTTTACGCACCACTAGAAATCTCCTTGTCACCGCAAAACCTCTCCCGCACCAAATCGAACGACGAGATCACAGAGGCTTTCTCTTTTGGATCTCAATCTTGTGGTGGTCCCTGGTCGCCATCATGAATCGGCTCCTTCCGGCTGTGACGATTGGAAACGTGATCCAGGTTCCTCTTGAATGGAAATAAAAGAGATGTTTGAAGAGTAAACGGTTTTAATAGCATCAGTACTTCCCACGGTTCGACTTCAGAGTCGTGGAACAATAACAAACAACACGTAGTACCAGAGGATAGTTGAAATGTCTTCCATTTGGACTTACGGATAATTCCTTCTCTCTGCAAACTACAATGTGGTGTATGGTAAGTACTGGCAGTAGTCAATATCAACTGTCCAATAATTTATATTAGAGAAAATGAGTTTCGTAAATCATTTTCAATAGTGTTTAGACATAACAGTAAATCCATCGTAAGTTTGACCTTCTCCAATAGCTGCAATCTTTAGCTTCTCTTATCACTCCAGCGTACATTTTCCCCTTTCTTCAAAACTATCAACAAAATGCAATCTTTTATCTTATTCCCCTATTTGTCTATTTTTCAATCTATACTTTCTATACCAACTTCCATGCCCATGTTTTAAGTAGATTATAATTCAAGGGTTCTATAGTAAGAGGTTCAAAACGTGTTTGGGATGTTTGTGCAATTTTGAAAATAAGGTTTACCGTCACCTGTATTTACAATTTCTTGGTTTAATCTTATTGCTATATTTTCTTTTTCATCAATACTTCAACATTGTGTCCACTTTTCTCTTTATTTCTGTCTATCTCATCATTGTAATCCTAGTTTTATGTTTTGTTGATTTTTCAACCCTTCTTCAGAATAACGTTTCAAAAGCTGATCTCCTTCCTTTACGCACTCTTTGTAATTTTAGGAAATACGCCATGTTTTAATCAATTTACTTAGGAATTAGATCATCGGCTTAAAGAAGGTAATTTGTTTTTAGTATATGTTTATCTTTTTATGCTACGAGTTTTAGCTTTTATTTCCTGTTAGCGTTCTTTTTATTGGTTCAAAATAGTATTTACCAAATATTCGGTGTGAAAAGTGGAAAAAAAGTAGATTACTTTCTGAGTCCCTTAAATTTTAGAAACATACAATGTTGCATTTTAACAAACTACTTCAAAATAAAGGGGACAAATTTCAACGCTCCAATGGGCAAATCCTTACGAAGCACTCAAGATGGTCCAATTTATTGATGTTGTTGTTTATTGTCACTCTCGTAATTTTCAACTTGTTTAGCGACCTTCCAATTAAGTCTTCTCTCTGTATGTGAATTCGCTTGGTGCCTTGCAATTAACAAGTCGCTTGTTATTTTCTCGACAGAGACACATTGAACATGGTATTACGAATTCACTTTAAACTATATATACACCGTTCTTATAACGTCCACTCCATCCAACAGAAGAGAATGGAAACACTCTATCGATTAAACTTGTCCAGGAATCCTTGAGTGAAAAACCTGCCTTTGAACAGAACACCAATTATTATATTTTTTATATATATTCGCAAGAAATGTGACACCACGTATCTATAAACCAAATAATTTGACTTTATACATTAGTTTCTTCCCAATGAGGCAATAAGAGCAATATTCTTACGCCTGTAAGTCTCCAAGGAGTTTGTGTGTGTGGGGGGGGGCTTACTTGTTAGCCAAGGACTATTTCTAGCCTCAACCCTGCTGTAGCTATCCTTAAGAGGGTGTTAGATATAAGAGGAAAGGATAAAGATAAGAAACGGTATTACTCGCATTATTTTAATGTTAGTCTAGTAGGTTCACATTAAAAAAAAAAAAAACATACACGCAGTTAGCATTGCATTAGTAGTACTGAGGATGTTTGATTCTGTCTTCTATCACACACTGACAGCGTTCATTGCGGTGGCTTAATGCACCTACTGGTCAGCTCGGTGTGTCCATGGTTTGGTACAGAACAGTTGACGCATATAATGAGTAAGTAAAAAGTTGTTACGTGACTTTTAATATAGCTAGATAGTGAGAGTAGCGAGGATTGGTCAGTTTCTCACCTACGACTCTCCACGTTCGAATGTTCATGTGTACCACCATGTCAAGTGTCTACCGAGAGTGAAGGATCAATGGCGTTAATTAACACCTAGTCACGCGTTGGACAGAGCCGGGTGCTGGTAGATAATCATGGATAACACAGAGTGATGCAAAAATGGTGGCCCACAGTTGCACAAATAACGATCGAGTGAAACAGATGATACATCAAATTTCCACGTGGATCACGTGTCTAATCCTGCATTTATTAGACTAGCCTATATTCGTAGTGAGTAGTAAATGATCAATCGAGAATTTGTTTATCAAAGCACGGCATAAACAACTATGGATTTCATGAGCCCTGTAGCACAGTTATTGGAGCGTAGAAAAGTGAAATGATTTTTGTGTGGTTTGGTGAACCACATTTTCGGCTTCATTACGTAGATAGCCGGTTCACAAATGACAAAGAAAATATGAAAGTTTATCCTAGTTGTAGCATTTGTGATCGAGAGGTCTCACGGTGGATTAATGATCTTGGAAGCATTTGCATCTTGGTTCCTTCATCCCCGTCTCACTTACTACCTGCCAAATGGCTTAATTACCGAGAACTATTAGTCGTTGCCATGCATTCCTTCGCTCAGGCTGCCTAACCACATCACAATTCAGTGTTTCAGCAGGATAATGCGCTAACGCATTTACCCATGTGACCTTGTCGTGGTTATAAGAAAAAAGCAATAAATTCTTTGTTCCCTTTACTCACCTGACTGCGATAGAATTTTTATTTCAAGCGTTAATAGACGATGAAAAAATACATGATGCTTCCAGATTATTTGGACAAATTTGGGAGGTGATTATTCACACCGAAAAGAAACATGTGGATCGAAATCTGCTTCGTTTCTGAGATACAGGGGGTCCAACTTCGAGTCCAAAAATCGACGTGGTAAGTAAAATGAATATTTAACTACAAATCGCAACTAATACATGAAAGCGAAGGTGGAACAGTGCTGCCAACCCGTTTTTCTAATAGCACTATATCGGTTTATTTGGTATGTGTTATTCCCTACGGTTGGTAAATATCATAGTGTGAAGCACAGAATGCACTGTTGCCAATTGTGAATAATACACGAGGTTGGACGTTGAAAATTTTCTCATGTTTTGCAAACACTGCATTCTGTGATTTACATGTAATGTTGTCATCCGTAGGGGTGGCAATACTAAATTTCTAATAAACCTACTTAATACTATTTTTAACAACAACAACAAAACAAAAAAACTAAAAATTTATACCAGTTTGGCAACCATGTAAATATCCGATCATGCCTTCATTTCCATGGATCGGATATGCTTTATCGATAAATCAACCACCATAGCACGTTAATTTTGAATCTTCTGTATCTCGAAAACTAAACAGATCTCGCCCCGAGTGCGAAATAACTTTATCTCACTGTGAGTAATCTCGTTCCAAATCTGTTCCCTTAATTTTGAATCATTCTATTTATTTTTTGTGAGTTTAGTGTTTAAGGGCCAATTGCAATGAGTTTCCCGCCTTTTTCACTTTACGTCAATTATTCAACATTCACAAACCAAAGTTCGTTTCGTCCTTTAATAACGGGTACAATTAGTTTTAAAATAAATGCTACTATAGTAATTGCAGGATTGTGTGCAGACACTTTTGGGACAGAATAATGTCCCAAAAGTGTCTGCACACAATCCTGAAGTTATTACTTACATTTCCTTAAAGCTAATTGAACTCATTATTGAAGGACGAAACGAACTTTGGTCTGTGAAAGTTAAAATCTTGTTTACCTGCAATGAATTTTTGAATAATTGACGTAAAACGAAAAAGGCGGGGGAAACCCACTGCGATTGAACCTTAAGTTTTGTAGGTGGTTGATCACTTAATACTCAGTGACTAAAGAACGCATTCAGTGTATGAATAATCAGGATTACTTTCCTTATGCCATAACTTCCTGGAATTTTTTTCCTTCCCTTTTTTTTTTCTCAATGCATTACTCATAACTCTTCTGTTGAATTTGACTCAACAGATGGAGACTATGACTTTGTACATACACTCGGTATTCTCTTTTAAGAAAAGAAATTTGATGACATTATATTTTAGCAACAGATTTTTAAGTGTTTGGGATAAACATTTTAATAACACCATGTTATTCGTGAACGCATATTCGACAAACGATATATGATTATCGGTATCTGTCTAAGAATTGGGAGTAATATTGAGTCATTGTAAACCTGTAGAAAAGAAAAGAGAATCAACTTTCAACAATAATGGACTTCTGGCATTCCTAAATGTAAAATATAATTTTAAGATTTCATTGAGTTTTTCTTTTTAAACATTCAGACTGATTTACGACTGTTATCTTAATTCTTCAATCACATTGTGATTTTCGAAACTTATGCGTGAATTTGGTGTTAAAACTGCGATTTTAAACAGTTTCAGAATCGTTGGTTTCATAATCTGAAAAAAACAAACAAAAAAAAAAAAACTTTATAAATGTTCCGAAACCTCTTTGTCTCATTACGCGTTTCTAAACTCAATTTTCTAGCCTTTTTCTTTTTATTGTTCTTTCGAAATGCATTGAAAGTTTCCACATGTCGTTAAAATCATTGTTTCTTTTAGAGGAACCCAGAAGTGCTACGTCAAAAAATTCTCGATAACACCAGCACAATTATAGATACAGCTCATTGAACATAGTTCAAAATATCTCCTCAGCTCGTAAAGCTTTGTGTGATAGAAACCATTCGCACTGCTACAAACATGAAAGTTGACTTTCTTTAGTTCCAATATTAAAATCAAACTGCATCGTCAATTTGTCATGTGGAAGCAATTTTCATTGTTTGAATAGTTATTAATATTCTGAACGTACTTGTGAGCTTCTAAGAATACCTCGAAACACAGCTTCAGTTGACCCCCACTGCTATTCGCCTCGCATTAGACATTGTCTTTAACATTTAAAAACCTTCTTCAAACAGCAATTTAAGTACGTAAGTAATGTCCAACAGACACCGATTGAATACGAAGTGCATAATCACATCTTGTTATCAGGAATAGATGTTGTTAAATCGCTGAGATATAAGTTCAGAGGGGCCAGGTGGTCTGAAGTTTTAAATCAGACTACCAATTTACATTGAATACTGTAGTAGCTTAAGGAAGTCCCAACCTTGGCAACGACCTCTGTGTTCCAATTCACGAGCTCTGAATTCATGAGTTCGGTTCACGCTTATACTTACACTCACAAGCTCGTGAGTTGAGGTTAAGTGGAAGATTTTCTTTGATGACCGACCACCTTTAGTGTCCGTACCAGAAGAAGGTGAGACATATTCAACAAAAAATTTAAGCTACACTTTTGAGCTGTTGTATTGGCAGCAATTGCCGAAGTCCCTCTCATATCCGAATCTTTAGCTCTAGCCGATGAGATGGGTCTCTCGTCGGATAACTTGAATGCCTATCTCGGACAGTTGCCTGATTAGTCCAGTTCCATGAGCTGGATTCAAACCAACAGCGCCACAACCGTAACGACTGAACCACAGAATCACTAAGTAAACCATCTTCTTGTTGGCTACCAAACTAGTTCATTTCAGTTAAACGGCACTCACCCACACGTCCTTGTCTCGCCTTCATCCTCATTGACCCTCGCCCTTGCGTTTCAACATAGACGTCACCCTTACGCACCGTTACCCTTACGTCCTCGCTTCGACCTCTCACTTCCACCGTCACGTTGTAATTTTCCGCCACTCTAAAGCAATGAGGGTGAGAGCATGTGACGGTGAGGACCACACGCCTGAGGTTTGAATATCTATGCTCTTTCAGTATCTTGATATCAGCTTCTCCATCTCAGGAATAAGGGCCAAGGGTTCCATTGAAGGAAGTGGTTCGGAGCCCACTTTATCAAAAACTTTAGGTCTTGTCCTTAGAAACTTACCATCTTGTTTAGTACGTTAATAGCAATTCAAATTCAAGAATGAGGTTGTTCAATAAAATAACTAAAGAACAGAGAAACTAACACTTCAATTACGTAATAAAATATTACACTTTAGAAAACTCCATCCCTTACCTCCATCAATAGAAACATTGTTTACTGTTGTTACGAGCTATGCACTCGAAAACAACTCAACAGGAGAGGAAAAGTACGGATTACTTCCTCAGGGTCATTTCCACAGCTGCATGTACTTTGCTGTAAAATCGTTAAAAGTGATAATGAGTAAAGGATATTTTAGTTTTGAAGCTTACGGCTGCATGACCTCGAAACAAAAGTCATAAAAATTGAAAGTTGGACAACAAAACATCTATTTTCCTCTCCAATAACAAGTGTTTGTTTGTTGGTTAACGAGTGCTTAAAAGACCATAAAACATACTTGCGAAAGACCATAGAAATAAAAAAATTAACTGATTGTTTTCATCTGAGCCGTCCCCTAAGTCTAAAATCTCTTTCGGATAATTTATGCCATTACGTGGTTCTGTACCGACCGAGGTTACGTTGAGAGGAAGATGGGATTAACACAAGGATGAGCGCCAAAAGAATGCGTTTTCATTTGTATTCTAAAGCAAATACTGGCGACTGCCCCATTTTTAATTTTGAGGGACCAGTTCAAGTTTCGTAGGTTTTCTATTTCAACTTCGGTAACGCAGGCTAGCGCGCCAACTACACCAGGTAGAAAGAAAGTTACTTTAGATTTCGATTCAGTGACATCCATTTAACCGGCCATTTTAATCTGATGACCCTAAAACTGGTAGGGTCTTTATGTTTGGTTAGCTTTCTCCATTTTAAAAAATCACGCTACCTTCACTTCGTAATGTTGTTGTTGAGCTTACAGTGTTGCCAAACTGGTATATATATATATATATATATATATATATATATATATATATATTAAATAACAATAGTCGGGTTCAATGCATATTTGATATCCTTTGATGATGACCACACATCATTATGTAAATCACATTATTCAGCGTTGCAAACTGTGAAAAATGTTCAGAATGTATATTATCCTAGTACATTATCCACAGTTTAACACGATATCTTCATAGCATTGGACATTTACAGTAGGCTTGCTACCAGTTCGACACGTCAAGTATGCAAGTTTACAACCAGCTTGACATAACACTTTGCAAACCTCTTTAAACGTGAAACAAACTTAAAAGAAATTGTTAGTCGACACTTGAAAAACTTGCAACAAGTGTGTCCTAGTATACTTGCTTCTAGGGTTGCCACCTGTCCCGTATAATACGAAATGTCCCGTATTTTAGGCAAAAATTACGCTTCCCGTATTATGAGTATTAGTCCCGTATTTCATGTAATAAATTCACATACATACTTTCAAGCGAGCAAGACGTTTTGAGTGTTTTCTCGATTTTTTTTAGACATAAGGTGTTACTATTTCTGATATATTTTGTCTCTACAAAGCTTTGGAATCATATGCCAATAATATTCGGAAGAAAATGTTGAAACATCCCGAAACAAGAAAGTGAAATGTGCAATTTGTACGGGAAGTCATGGGGCAATACAACGCTTAAACCGTGACCGTGACATCCTAAAATTAAATAACTTTAATTTTAGGTTATTTCAGATTTGTCCTGTATATATTGGTATTATCCCGTATTTCTTGTCGAGAGTCCCGTAATTTATTCATCAAAAGGTGGAAACCCTACTTGCTGCATGGATACACGTGTGGGATGTCACGGTTGGTACGTTTGCAGTAATTTTGTATCAAGTTAACAACTATCATATTTGCACTTTAAAGCTTGTAGCACGTTTACTTTAAGTAAAAAAAATAATAATAAAAAGCTTGAATTCGGTCATGTTAGTACTTGATGTAAACGTCTATGTTATTGGGTATTCTGTCTCCACGTGTATCGTCACTCGATTACACTGAGTATTCCATGAACTGACGTAGTGCCACTTTATGAAAAAAAATCGAACTTTATAACTGGTTGGCAAAACTGTCTGCCAATGACATCACAATTTAACTTACTTTTTTATAGCAAAATGTTTCGGTCATGGTTGAATGACCCTTGCTAGCGACGTAATTAGAGGTGGGTACGAAGGGTCTGGATCACCAAAATCAGAGTTATAGGCAAAAATAGTATATTTTTAGGCGCAAATATCTGTATTTAATGTACATTTCATGCCCAGGAAGCCAGTGAACCACTTCCAAAACCAACTTCTGGATACGTGCCTGACCTTTGGATATTGTTTTCGAAATAAATATTTTATCTAACTACTATAAAATAAAATACGGGAGAGTAGTGGAAAT
The DNA here is from genome assembly GCA_022664845.1 of Lepisma saccharinum. Lineage (NCBI taxonomy): Eukaryota > Metazoa > Arthropoda > Insecta > Zygentoma > Lepismatidae > Lepisma > Lepisma saccharinum. The sequence goes on from JAGDQP010019554.1 coordinate 12,598, forward strand.
TTGCCACTTTAGTTGGTGAGAATGACATAAAAAAAATATTCCCCTCTCCTCCCCCCAGTCCTTCATAGACTGCAAACTCAAGCGTGATGCAAATTCCACATAATTAGTAGGTCACGTTCAAAGATTTTAAGTGTTTGTTTAGAATCAAACTCACAAACAAATAATGAATGTTTAGAAATTATCAAGCTTCCCTCGGTGGTCATAAGATCTCAAGCGTCAGGCCAGCGCCGAACAGGTTTCGTGTTCGAATCTCGGTTGGGACTTGAAAATGTATATTACGGTTGTTATTCGTCGTGGAAAATCAGGGACTGTACCGGAACCGACATCTGCGGGACTGTACCCATATTTTTTGCAATTTTATGAAGCAGTTGCAGAGTAGCCACTATTGTGATTATTTAGGGGTAGAGTTTTTCCTTTGAACATTTTACTTATTTTCGTTAGTAAGTAATAACGTATCAGACTTTCACTTTTGAAATATAGCAACCCTATTGTATATAGATCAGTACAGAAAACCCTTCGGGATGAAGAGAAACATGTTCAAGACTCGTTTCTGAGCTAGCGTCACTCGAAGAACTATCGTTCTTCTTGATTTTAATAGTACCTCATTTAAACTATAAGGGCAGAACTTACTACAATGATAAAAACAAAATAGGTTTATGAAATATTTTTTTTACAGATTCATCAACATAGACATTCCATAGCCACGTGCTCGACAGCAATCTTGTTGAGTTCTAATTTCATAAACAGTCACAGTTCTTAGATAAAAGAACATGTTTTATGACCAAGATAAAATAATATGATTTATGGTAGTTTAATAAATAAATAAAAAAAAGTGTTTGTAAGTCGATCAGTTCTCGTAGCTTTACGTAAAGAGCAACAAAGGATAAACACAAGTGTAGAATTATATCCTAAAACTTTATCATGAGTATTTTATATCTATCCGATGTATAACAAACAGGAAGATAATTTTATATCGTGTTAGCAAAATCTAATGTTATCAGATAACAGTAATGAATTAGTGTTGATTTTCTCTGTGCGCGATCACGTGAAAAGAAATATGAGAAAAGGCGCTATCAGTTGAAAGAAAATTATAACATTTCACACTTAACTATGCAACTGATAACCGAACAAGCAATTCTTGGGTCTTAACACGTGCGTGAACATTGACCAATGCAGTTACAACGGTCATCAGAAATGACAGAGCACTCATGACCTATGTTAGGGGATGTTTCGCGTGCATAGAATATCAGATTTTATTGATTCGTAGAGTCATGCAACTCAAATGTCGAAGACAAATTTGCTTCGGTTAAACTTCACAATTGCTGCCTAAGTCAAGGCAGTCCTAAAATCACTCAAAAATTTAATGTTTATTTTGTATATACAGATAAAGATTTAACACAGAAATAAGAAAGGGAAAACATTTCGTTGGATGTCAAGCCTCACGCAAAATGTGTGAGTGACACGCATTTAAGCAGCTAGTAAAAATAACTTCTTCTTTCTCAGTTTATTTAATTAATTATTGAACCGTTGAATTGGTGATATATATATTTTTTTCATTCCTTGTTACCTGCCAACATAGTGGTACACTAAAAAAAAAATATTGGTGTTTATTGCCACCCCAAAAGGTGTAATAGAACATCTCTACCTCTACACCAATTCCAGTGCTGGGTAACACCAATTCTTGTGTTAGTTAAGACCATCCGGGGTGTCCAACACCGTTTCTGGTGTTGAGAGACATCTCTACCGGTATTCAGAAACACCGTTAGGAGTGTTAAACGGTGTTGGACACCCCGGATGGTGTTAACCAACACTAGAATTGGTGTTACCCAGCACTGGAATTGGTGTAGAGGTAGAGATGTTCTATTACACCTTTTGGGGTGGCAATAAACACCAATAATTTTTTTGAGTGTAGGTTGAACTGAGGAGATTGTAAACTATATGAATAACTCTCAAAACGGTAAGCCTAAGTTTAGTTTAAATTTTTCAAGTAGTACCTACTCTGTAAACTGAAATTGCTTGTTACCGTACGATCTGTTATTTTTTTAATAGTATTTTTTATATAATTAACGGCTGTGTTGTAACTCTTTGGCATATTTTTCGTTTCTCACGTAATCTCCCGCATTGTCCCCTTCCAGCTTGACAAATCTCCCGCATTGGCATTTCTCTAGATTGACAGGTCTATCAAATTTACACATTTCAGCCAGTCTAAACAAGTCCGTCTAGGGAAAGTAACTAATCTCGGAAGTGCGTCAGCAGAGAAAGTGACTGAGCACAGGGAGTGAGTTATTTTTCATCTCTGATAATGGAAACCAGTCTAACCCGCCCTCGCTCGCCCGTTAGGCATTGACTTTCCGTAAGCCAAGTAAAAGGGAGAATTTATTCATTAACAAAAACAACAAGAAATAGCAGCTTTTATTACATGTTCACAAATAACTTTGTGTATGATAAATGTTGAAATGAACACAGCAAAATTGACAGTCAACGTGACTGGAACTGGAACCCGGATCTCTCAGTTTCCGGTTGGCTATGCTGTTTATTACACCACTACGTCACGACTAACTCTCTCATATAGAATGTCAATGTTTCTGTATATAGCACGTCAATTCAACATTTACTGTACACAAGGTTATTTGTGAAACATCAATTCTTTCGCACTGTAAGATTGTAGAAGATTCCACAACGAATATCTCCACCTCTAGTGGAGTGCCTGGGCCTTTTAACCCCTTCACCCAATCAACCGTCTCCAATCTTTCTAAAAGAGGACGCTAGATGTCATCAGGGCTGTTAGGCGAGCCGGCATGAAAAGTTTGAAAGGGTTTTCTCTCATTTGGTGCCTCTTTCACGTCTATTATGTTTTCTTTCAATGTTATGACCATTTCAAAATCCCACGTAAGACTCAAACAAAGATGTTCTAAGGATGTACTATTAAAGGATACGCTTATAGCTATTTCATGCTCAGCGAAAGAGTGAAGCCAAAATACAACTGAGCATCGACCAAGGCGACGCACCTAATTGGTTAGCAGACAACTACAGAGTGTCCAACCATCTTTGTTAGCCGAAAACAATGTATTTGATTGGAGTAAGTGGGCTAATTGGGCGGAACTAAGCAGTGACGTTTAGCTTCATGTTCTTGGCGATATCGCATATCCTCTATTAGAACATCCTTGGACTCAACGGACATCCTGTACAAAAAAGACTTTGTCAATAGGCAAGCCGCGGCCCATATCCGGCCTGATTTTCAAAACAATCATATGCAAGAGAATCAATAAAATAATCAATTAGATATTGAATACATCGGCAGTACTTTTTCTTCTAATTTTCTCACTTGACTGAGGAGAATAGTTCGTCTTACGGCCACGAGATGCAATGTGAGCTTTTAAATCTATAACTGTGAAAAACAGATTAATTTTCTCCAGAACTTTCGGAACTGAACGACACTTCTTCAGACAAGCATAATGTGCACGAAATATAGATTTTGGTATTCACAAGATGTCAAAAGCAAGACAAGTGCAAGCTGAATTCAGTACAGCTTTTTCATGCAACCATTTGCCGGAAGCGTGCGGTCTACGGCGGTAGGCCAACGACTCGAAAGTCTCGGGTTCGAGTCCCGGAAGGGGCATGGGTGTGGATTTTTATTGCTAAAGGGCGAATCGTGACGGACCGAAGTCCAGAGTTACTAGACTGACCCATATAAAAATGATAAGTTTACCAAAGTCTTACCATGCACCCATTTCATGAAACTTGTCATGTACAGGACATTTGACGAGGACATAACCATGTGTATGTGTGACGACTCTTGTAAAACTTATGTAAAACTTGTATATACACGACTTATGTGTATGTGTGACGACTCTAGTGAATTAGAGTGATACATTTGTTTCATGTACATTTGGTTACGGAAAATTCTAGTTAATAATTCATAATGTCACTAAATAACCTACCCACTATCACGAAATAACCTACTACTATCACCAAATAACTTTCCCCGTTAGTGTTTTTCATTGTTTTTTTCAATTACCGTGTGTTTATTGTATCTTAGTATCTAAAATAGTGGAAAACATAGCCTAGAGGGATGGTTCCAACATATAAATATAGTTTAACAAAAATATTTGGTTATTTTCTTTATAAAATAAACATTTAATATAAAAATATCCCCAAATTACTTTACCTTACCCTATATTATGATTGACCCTCCTATAAACTTTGGTAAAATACTATATTTTGTTGAAATTTCGATAGTCTGTTCAATACGTCTAGCTATGAAATTATACAGTTTGGTAGTATGTTCATAAAAACGTTTTATATAGAATAATCCATACCATAACTTCCTTGAATAATAAGATTTTGCTCCCGAGACCTTGTAAATACTTAAATTGCCTAAATTCTAAACTATACTTTCTTTAAGAATGTTTACTCATATGTACCAGGTGCAAAAATTATTTCAACTTGACAACGATAGCACTCAATAAGCGCAATTCTCTTCTCGATAATTGTTCACACTAAATCCTTTGTTCTGTGGTTTCATTTCAGGTTCGCTTTGCACTGTTGATTGTGATAGCTGTTAACTATGTGGAAGGAAGGTATCGATGGACTGGACATGGAAGCAAATATAACCCCGATGACAAGAGCAAGAATACTGTTGGATATCCCAGTAAGAATAACCATCAGTCAGCCAACAATCTCGCAAATCAGGATTTTACCGGAACAGGGAGAGGAACTAACAAACAAGGGATTGCAAGTGAACAAATCAGTTCTGACATAGGTGAGAAGAATTACCCGAGATCAGATATTGGACAACAGGCTGCTTCTCAAGTTTATAATACAAATGAAAATTATCCGCTTCAGCAAGGAAATAGAAGAAATAACAAGGTAAGCGCTGATGGGGTTAGTTATAGTCAAGGACCGAAATTAAGGGGAGCGGGATACAAAAAGACAGATGGTGTTGGTGCTAGTAAGGACTTAAACAGCGATCAAGCGAAGTGGATTAACGTCTATGATGGTCTTCACACAGTAGACACAAGAAATAACGAACGTGGGAAAGTAAATGTCGCGCCATCACAGGAGGAAGTAGTTCACAGCCGAAGAGTATCACCAAGTACAAATTATTATGGCAAGACAGACGAGAACAGTTCCGACAAAGAGGAAAGTGGTAAAAAATATTTTATACCAGGTCGAGGGAATAAGGGAAGAAATTACAGTCCAAGAACTGACAATAAACATCACAGCAGCAGAAACTACGATAAAAAGCATGATGTTTATCCTGGGTATGCAGAACCACCAACACATAGCTCTGAAGATAGACATAAAAGCGTCACTGAGTCCCCTCTGCTCCACAAGGAGGGGAAAGGACAAGAACCTTATGGGTTAGGAAGACATGGTGCACAAAATTTTGGTTATCATTGGAACGGCGATACAAGAGGTTTCAAGGACCAGAAGCACGATGATCGAAACAAAGCTTCAAGTACGCGGGAACGTGGTAATAATCAATTTGATAGTAAACCAAATCCAACTGGAGTTCCTACTGTTGAGACGGGACTCATAAGAAGCGGTGCACATAGGCTTGGGGACGACACAGTGAGGAAATATTTTGGTTACAAAAGACCACCCGACGTTGGAGAAGATCCCAGAGTTACTGCTGGAAGGCTTCAACAAGAGACCAATAAGAAGGAGACTTCCAAAATACACAGACATGACAGAGTAGAAAGTGATGGACGTGATGGTACTAGTAGTAGCGAACGTTCTTCTCCAGGAGGGTTCGTCTGGAACTATGATAAGTACAGTGGAGAAGGAAATAGGGGAGGGGATAAAAACAGGGACGGAGATAGTAGACAATCTAACAGAAATGTATACAAACAAGCAGAGGCAACGAGAGGAGGCGAAGGAATTCGATTTAGACCTGGGGACAGAAACTCTCCCAAAGATCGTGAAGAACATGAGAAGGAGGAGAAACGCTACCCTCCCCCTCCTCCTCCTCCACCACCACCTGTTGCTCCGGCTCATCACCATCATTACATACATCATGAGCATGATCGTGAACCTGAGCCACTCTACCCGTCTAGAGGAAGTGGAAACGAAGAGAGAAAACCAGAAGCAGACGGTAGAGGGCATAGTTCAGGATCTTTTAACCACTTTAGAGGAACCAGTCCAGCACATACTGCCGAAGGTGACAGAGGTCATGGAAAGTCTCCGGCTAGAGGATACCAGAAGCAAGTTGAGAGGGGACATCATGGTCACAATAATGACAGAAAAGGCGAAGGCGATCACCACGTTGAACATAGGGGAAGACCAACATATCCACATGGTAACAGAGGTGGTTATGGTAATCACGGAGGAATACACGCAGCAAATCAGAAGGTACCGACTGAAAGTGGTAGAGGACATAATGAGCCACATGAAGGACCTAAACGAGGGGGGAACACACATGGGCCTAATAATTATGACAGCAATCCTCATGCTCCTCATAAACCAAGAAACTATGGAAATCCTCAAACCAACAGACATGAAGGCACTGCTAGACCAAGACATCATCACGAAGGACGAGGCGATGTGCACCATCCAGGAAGCCCCCACTATGCCAATCAGGAAGCTAGACATGAAAGTGAAAGACAACACCATCATCCTCACCATCCTAATTCCAGAGGAAGACATGAAGATACAGGTGACTACAACAGTCACAGCGATCGTGGAGGACATCCAAGTGGCAAATTTCGTGGAGGTCCCAGTGAACAACATCATGAAGATCAACATCATCATAAAGATGGTAGCAGCAGCAACAGAGGGAGAGGGAATTATGGGTACCAACCACAAGGGGGAAAGAACGTGGGTCCACATCCACACGGTAACAGTCAAGGTTTACACGGGGATCAACACGAACACCATCCGCATGATAAAGAAGAAGAGTCATCAGAACATGTACATCCAGGACATACTGCTCCACATCACGCATATGGTCACCATGAAGATTCCCCTCATCATTTTCATCATCATGATCACGACAGAGATGAGCATGAAGGTTCGGAACATCTTGATCATTATGGACATCACGATCATGATCCATTCCATCTTCATCACCTTCATCACGATAATGACCACCACCATCACCACCATGACGACGCGGGCAACGACCATAAAGGAGAGGACAAAGAACATCGTGAAAGTGAAGATGACAAACACCATGAGAGGAAGAAGAACAGTGGGTATAAAGTGCGTGAACATCAACCTAGTAGTAGTAATAACAATAACAGTAGTGAATCAAGTAAAGTGCAAAGTGCTAAAACGCCCTTCAGTTGGAATAAACCTATTGGACCGGGTGTCTTTGAAGGACGGCCTCGATGGCTTGATTGGACCACATGGCATTAACATATGGTTTTATTTTATCAATTTTTAAGAGGTTTGCAAACCGCTCTACATAGAAGCGATGAAATTTAATTATGATGTGGAAAGTAAGTTGTATTACATGTAGAGGATATGATCGAATTCTTGTATCATATTTATGCTAGGTTAGTTGTCCACGAGGTAAAAGTTTACTCGAAGTCGTATAGTAAGGCATTCTTAAATACAATCATACTCCGCTATGAAGCATACAGTGTAACATTGTAAGTTTATTATTACCGTATCAAATCAGGGGTCTTCACTTGATGTTACTTTTGGGTGATAGAGATAGGACATGGCGTTAAGAAGATAAGCACTTATACTGAGTTGTGAATCGTCGAAAAATACTTTCGGAGAAGGTTATCATGTCTCTAAGTGCTTAAAAACAAAACAAATTTTAACATCTATTTCATGCACAAATTAATAGCTAACCAAGTTTCGTGTAATTTTAGTGTTTCTCGATTTATTCTTTTCTTATCTTTAGTGTTTGTCAAATCAATGTAATATAAGACGAATACATTATTCTATTCAGTTTCGTTTCAAAGACAAAGGATATATTACACAAGCAAAGTTCAACGGAAAATGTAATAAATATTTCAATTATAAAAATTTCTTAACATGTCTAGAAATTTCTTACAAGTGTATCTTAGAAAAAGACTAGATTTTAGAAGGCAAAAGTGTTCTTCTTATAAACTAATAATTGTAAGACATTTTATATGTAAGAATTCAGTTATTCTTGTTTAAAAAAAAGATAATGAGATACTTTAAATAATTCATGTGAAATAAATTTATTAAAATACGTTTCTTAATATTTGTGATTTTTTTTAATTGCACTAAAAAACGTTGTAGTTTTTCTTTGTACGTTGTTTTTTTTTAAAGTAATTGTAAGACTGAATGTGTAAGACAAATAGATAATTATTTTATACTTCGATGTCTCTTAATGTGTTTTATTTATAATATAAAAATAAGATATTTATGGTAAGAGAACTGTTCAGTCTTGAGCTATTTTCAAAACATTCAGAATATTTCCTACGCCGTTATCAAGGTTGGTTCTTCTGTTACGCTTCTAAAATATTCTGCCTCAACAACATATAATGAAACAAAAGACATATGGTGCTAAATACTTACCATCTTACCCCATCTGGTAAGGCAAGGCAGTATTGATGGTAGGACAATGATATAAGTTATCCAATATTAGAGCAATTGGAAGTGTTTATCTGTTAAAGATATCAACTCATCTGATTTCAGTGCTGATGGATGTCGTAAATTAGCTGGCAAGTTTCTAAAGACGCGAACTACAGTTTTGGTTGAAAGTGGACTCCGAAACACTCACTTCAATGGACTATCACAAGCGTTGAGTCCACGATCACACGCACAGAAAACTAATGCTCTCACCATTTCGACAATCAAGGGTATTTTCATCTTGTCAGCATATTGATATATAAAATATAAGCTTTGGTATGTTAAGTTTGTATTACTCATTTTCCAATAAAATATTTCTAAGGAATTTAAATAGGCATCGCTTTTTTATCTCTCGCAAAACTTTCTTAGGAAATCATTACCATCCCTGAACGGAACTCGATATTTAAGGAACCAATCTAAACTCCAACCAATCTTGGTTTCTATGTAAGTGTTAAATCTGTACCTGAGGTCCAGAACAGCGTAAGTCCAATTTTGGTCAAAACGTAATTGATTCAGTTTTGTACATTACTCGGATGGCCTTATATAATGGTTACATAATTCTTGTCATAAACATGTTAAATAATGTAAAAAAAAAGTATATTATGTATTATGCAGTTCTGAGTTCTGTAGACCTCTGAGGGGTGGTCTTGGCTAGTGCGCGGGATGAAGGGGGGAGTGCGTAAGCAATCAGCGAGAACTCGCGCTCTTACTACCTACCTCGCATTAGTTATTGAAAGTGTCTTCCCACCCATGATCACGCTACGACTCCTCCCTCGAGGCTACAGAACTCAGAACTAGACTATAGTTTGTCCATTTAGTTTTCATGTGAAAGGAAGCAGTAGTATTTTATTTTTTTCGAAAACAAAGATTTGTGACTTACGCGGTTCTGGCTCTCAGCTACAGAAATATCCACATGCACAATTTAAATCACCGTACTGATGCATAGAAAACAGAGCAACTAATCTATATTGACTTACCATCTTCCCTAACCTACGTTGTATCATCAGGTTTCGTGTAAAACATACTTATACAGGTAATAAGGAGAGTACAGAGCCCTGTCTTCCAAGAAGAAGGGAGAGCCACTGCATTGGATACCTAGCCAAACGTCATACACACTTTTGCCACATGTTATTTCCTCTCTGTGCTGCGTTGTTGTTAAGTCACACGAGAAAGCTGTCTTCTCTCCTGAACAGCGTTAATGAAAGCTTCTTTTTCCTCTCCGCTTGCACTGGGAAACAGAGTGGGAAGGAAAGCTGGCAATACTGTAACTACCCTTCCGCTTTCTCCGCGAATCAAGCCTAGTTTCTGTCCTTTCGCATCTTCATCCGGATCTATTCTTTCATTGTGTATACTTTAGTATGTAACACTACACGATGATGTCACACTATTGTTTCATTGTCTTCGAGGTTCTGGTAATACATCTGGTAATGCCAAAAGTATCTATGAATTAGGTTTATATTGAATCATATTTTCTAAAGAATAGAGTTCAAATTACAGTAGCAAGTAACAAATTACGAATAAAAACACAACCCCTAATTTTTTAGGTTCGAAATGTCGGTAAGTTGTTTACCACACCTATTTTTCTTCCTCCTGCTCTCAGGCAGCGTGAACTTGTGATAAAAGTACTTTCTAAATAAGAACACTTCCCTTACTTTAAAAGAAACAAATTATTATTGAGTGAGCTGCTAAATTAATTAATATTTGATGGTTACTGCTGGTATTTGAAGTAACCTAGTCTCCAGCTCCTTGGATTATGAAGACTTTAAAATAATCGTTTAATATTTTTCAAGAATCACAGAGGAATAGCCTGAGGTTGTTCTTTTAAATGTGTAGGAGCTTCAAATCGGATTTTTTAGTTTCTTTCTTCTCTCCTGTGGGAATATTTTGCCTCTCAAATAGTAACTTCCTGGCTACATGAATAAATTATTGCGGTAGATATTAGAACATTGTAAACTTATTCAACAAAGGTATTCTTTTGTAATCCACGAATCAAGTGACTTAAGAGGATCTTCCGCTTCTGTCGCCACTAGAAAGTTTTCTGTTGGTGCTTATGGACAGAAAATTGCTACCGAATATCTTCATTTTCTAAGGAACTAGATATCTTTAATAGAAAATATTTCTTTAGAGTATTCTTCAGTAGTTTATGAACGGGTTGAAATACTTAGAACGTACATTTGTCTCCTAGTTTTCGAGAAATAAATTATTAAAAAATAAATAAAGTTATTTTGTTTTCTCCAAATTACAATTTATTTTTACATAGCTATTCCAGTCCACCTGTCAAAGGTTTGACGAGAGTAAGCCACGCCCCACTCTAGGCCTGGCAGTGGAAGGGATGGGAAGTTGGAGAAGCGAATGTCTGAATAAGTAACCTCTTGAATGAAACAGGTTCTCGACCGGTATCTGAGAATTCCTGCGAAAAATTGCTAATTCTGTAGAGTTTGTGTTCTTCCTCAATAGTTCCATACTATGAGGGTGGACGTGGTGAGTGGAGGAAGATTGCCTCTCCCCCTCCTCTGCTTTCCCATAGAAGTTATTATTCTATCAAAATGCAATATATTATTTCCTCTTTCCTGACCCTGTATTGTCTTCACTTTTTCTATACTACTTCTGTATTTTTTGCACTATTGATCACATAAAGAAGATTTGTGTCCCTAACAAAATCTGCCTTACTTACAGATGTAAAATATGATCTCTCATGTTACAGAAAGCTTGCGTTTGCTGCATACATCATGGTTCAGCAGTGCTATTTATTCCAGAGGAATTATTAAAAAGAATGATATTTACATTGCACTGTGGATACTAACGAGCAATCTTCCTACACAGCTAATTGACTCATCATTCGAGAAAACGTTATACTCTACTCCAGGGGGTCTCCAACCTTTTTTGGCAGCGGGCCAAGTTGACTAATCAACAAGGAATAGGGCGAGGGCCAAATTATAAAGGATCAACTCAGTAGTAATATAGAAATGTTCATATAGTCATTATATTGCAAATTGTATTAGTAACAACAAATATAATACAAAATACAGTGTATCCCAAATAACAAATTCTTGTTAGACTAATGAAAATCTGTATGTTTTAACGCTAGATTAACGTTTTTCAGTACTGTTCGGCCTACGTACTACTTGACCATTGGCCATAGCATTAGCGATAATGTCGGCCCTAAAAGCGAAGGTTAACGTAGAGTAAACTATATGGTAATTACAGTGTTCATGTGGCCCAACGTTACCCCAACTGTTATTTTTCAGTTGTATGCAACCAAAATAGTGTCAAGTTACATACTGAGGAAATTTACTATTTTAGTAAACGGAATTATGCATATTTTTACAGTAGTTTTAAAAAAACTGGGCCTTGATTACATCACGCCTTTATTCAATTACGTGATTTACTCTCTCGTCTTCATTTATAGTTGAAAATTTTTTTCACTTAACTGTGGGTGGATTCGAACCTGCAACGTTGTGATTTATTATCCGTTGCTTTAGCCACTACACTACGGAGCAACCCTTTAACCCCACGTCAATTATGCACTTCATCAATTCAGACAGGGTGACATAAAACCCAACGCTGGATAATTTTATTCTCCCTACTTGCGCGCTGAATGAGTTAATATGGAAGAGTTAATTTTCTATTATCATTTCTACACAAACTAGTACATAGTAAAATTCACTCAGAAAAATTATTATCCGAAAGAAGGTTGCAGGTCCCGCAAAGAGTTACTCAACCTCGTAATTCAGTCTTCCCCCTCCCATCCCAAAGGACCAATGCATTGGATACATCGCCTATTAGGATAATGTGCTCATTATATAATTGTATTCTTAAAGCCTGTCCCGAGATAGACGTATTTAATGTAAATACGAGTGAATTTCATTGTTATATAAAGTAATTAATTGTTTTTACAGAATGTCACCATCAGGCTCCAAATATATGTCATGTATATAATGAACACCTGAACTAGGTACCTAACCTGGTGTGTTCAATAAATAAATAAAATTTTACCAACTGTGCGCACGTTATTCGTCACGTTGGGTCTTCGTTAGTACGTTAGCACGTATTCAGGGGGGAAGTCCGGGGAGTCCGGACCCCTCAACAAACTCAGAGTTTTATGGGAAAATAGTATCATTTCAGGCGTAATTATATATGTTTAATACACATTTCATGCCCAGACACACCTTGGACCCCCCCCGGAAGCCCTTGGACCCCTCCCAAAACCAAATTCTGGATACGTGCTTGAGGAGGGGCACAAATGGAGAATATAAAGCGACTGGAAAGGACCTGCCCGTTTTACGGTCAAAGTTATAGATTATTCCAGGGTTTCAGACCTTGTGACATGCAATAGTACTTCTGTTTACATGCCTCCTCTACTCACAGTTTCTTCCAAGAATAAAAAGGCAGAAGAACATCTCGAAATATACATATGTTGCGGCTACAGCATCTACTAGGCACATGAATATTGATAAACACAGACAGTGATGTTCGTTAATGGGAGTAAAAGTAACGTTAGGACATTATTTTTATATAAATCAGATAAAAAGAGTTTTCATTTAACTTTATCAGGCCTGAGATTGTACATCTTTTCTTGCCCTGGCCCAGTAGGGAAAAATATAACCACAATAGGCTCAGGCCCAACAAGAACCCGAGAAGTACTGGCAATTTATAGCCGGAGCCCGTGCAGACCTCTGATATACAAGTCTATCATTCTTATTAGTTGATTAATTAATGATCAAAAACTTATTCATCACAACCATTATTATTTACATTTAAAACATGGAAAAGTGACAAGAGACAAGAAAAAATAAAGAGTAAATACTTCATTTTTTCTTGTCTTTAAGTAAATAATTGAATTTATTTATGGAATTTAGGCATCTAAGGTTCAGGCCGGGATAGGGGAAGCACAACGATGTGCAAAGGCAGCGACCCTAGCCTTACCATCCCGGCATTTGCCTGTTGAGACTGAGGAAAATCTAAGTCAGGATGGCCGGTCGGAGCAGGGTTCGTGCCCACGCTCGACGTACCCAATGCCACTTGGCTGGCAGACAAGCTATCCCTAAAATTTTCTTGTGTTGTGGCAGTTATGTTTGTTAATGTTAGGATAAGGAATGCTATTATTTTTTCTTATTTCTTGATTAAATTCAAAATGTTTTACCGAATTTTTGAAGAAATTTTAAATTAATTTTGATTTGGACCGGGACAGAGTTCAAGAGCTTTTGCCATGGCCCTGACAAAACTAGATTTTTTTTTCAGGAAATCACACAGTAGACCTTCCAACTGTTCCAAATTTCACCCCATTCCAAATATGATGTTGCTATACTGTTATAAAATTATAGTATCTCATCTTCAGTACATAAAATTTTCAGGCAAGTGCTATTTTCTAAAACTGCATGTTTACATTCGCGTCGGCACCTGCTGTGGAAACGGTTTATGCACATAGCTGAAAGAGGAGATTTGTGTAGTGCCCTTCCTTCCTTTTTCCCTGGGACTAAAAGCGAAGACAGGGGCGGGGCACGGCTGTCTTACCCTCGTCAAAGCTTTGGCAGGTGGGCTGGTATAGCTATATAAAAATACTACTTTTTTTTATTGGTGTATCAGATATGATTGCAGTTAAAATTATTAGAATTGTTTCTTCACAAGGAATAAAACAAAAGCAACAACAACAACAACAAAAACTGATCTTCCTAGCCTAAGTGGTTGCAAAGTTAGATATATTGTAATTTGACGAAAACAAAATGATTTTATTTATTTTTTAATAATTTATTTCTGAAAAACTGGGAGTCAAATGTACGTTCTAAGTATTTCAACCCGTTCATAAACTTCTGAAGAATGCTCTAAAAATTTTCTTTCCGATTAAATATATCCAGTTCCTTAGAAAATGAAGATATTTATTCGGTATCAGCTTTCTGTCCATAAGCACCAGCAGTAAACTTTCTAGCGGCGACAGACGTGGAAGATCCTCTTTTAGTTTTTTTTGTATATGTGTATGTGTGTGAATGATTCATCATTTAAGAATTAATTGCAAAAGCGTGTATACTCATTTCCGCGTTCACTTTTCTGGTATAGCCAGTTTTTGTAGCTTCTGACAGTGAGAGAGGTTAGCTACTTTTTTTCTTAGCTTGCCCGGATTAAAAAAAGAATATTTATGTAAGATACTTCCCATTGTTTAGTGTCCTTGAAAGTTTTTTCTGATGTATTTCTTCACATGCTCATCACACTTTGAAACACAACAACAAGAAATACCAAAGCTTCCTCCTCACTGTCCTGACTGTCACTGAGCGGATGCATTAGTGCTCTGGCAAACACTTCATTCAGGTCGAAACAATTACAAATGTTACTTTCTTTGCTGTCTAGATACTTTCTGGATATTATACAGTTCAGTTCCAAAAATATTCGTATACAAACCTAAGGTTATCCTTCTTGTTGCCGAACAATAGTAGTGTCTATTGTTTGTTGCCATACTAAATAGTTTCTGGATAGGCGTCATAATAGTTAATACACGCGAAATTCAAAGAGTGATTTGAGTTGAATATTTCATCTCTTGAGAGCGGAAAGAGAGCGGGGCGTTTTCTGGTATATTTATGTCACTGACAAAAGTTTTCAGGTTTTCTGTTTTCATAAATTTCACAGTACGGCGTCGTCTTTCGATGACCTTCGCAGTAACAAACGACGAAGAACGAAGTTGACTAGTAATCATGATGCATTGTGAATCACTCTAAAAAAAACCTTTGAAATAAAGCACTCTAAAAAGATTAGAAATCGCTCTTTCAAGTTTCAAGAATAAATTACATCCAAAACTATCGGAATTCCATCTAGAAATATCACATTTTCCATCCTAAGCGAGACCGTTTCGTTGAAAACTACTCTTTTCGATTGAGTGCTCTCAAAGAGTGGTTCCTCTTTCAGCTCTTTTGATTTAGTGTGTAGTGTTATCGAAAACGGCAGGTCCTTCAAGGTAAAATTAGTTCTCTCCGTCCGTCTCGACACTTACTCTTCCCTCTCTCCCTGTAAACATAAGAATTATCTACTTTGATATTGCCACACTAACGTGACGCCCATGATGAATGACAATTAATATAAAAAGATCATTGCTTAATTATGATAAGATCTCACGTTGTTTACGTCAGAACGGACAAGGTAAACAAGATTCATGAGCTAAACGTGAATGTTTTCAGCATATATTTTTTTTTCGTCACAGTTGGGCTAGGTTTTGTGATCTTGACTTAAATATTTTTTTTATTGCTAGTCGCAAGTGACTAGCACCCTCCAGAGGGTTACGCCCTCTACATCGGGATGAGGATTTGGGGTGAGATTGGATGTTAGGGAAAGTTGGATGGTCTATGGGTTGTTGGAAAAAATATAAATCTTATTTATTTATTTATTAAACTTTTAACATGGTTATTATAAGCTTTGCGCTTACAATCATTTCAATTGGAAAGGATCAGTGATGATAATGTAATGAAAATGAAGTGCATTTAGACGTCACAGTATATTATATAAAGCACAGATGATTGATAATCTTCTTGTCGTGGGGCGACTCACGACGTTATGATAGACAGATGGAGCCCTCGATGAACATTAATGGTTACAGTGCAAAAATGTTTGTGACTGGTGAGATGATGCTATGAATCATTATGTATTATGAAGCAAGTATGTTAGCAAAAGACGGCTGAATGGAGAAGTAAACGTAAGGTCCTGAGTATGTTGCTTGAAGATTGAATTTGAAGAGTTCTTTGACTGCATGTTGGAATTCTCTGAGGATGGAAAGACGTTTTGGAAGGTAAGGGTGAGGAATGAGAGAAGTTGACCTATGGTTATGGGTTGGTCGACTGAGGTGATTGATGGCTGGGCAGTTTGCTGTTCGGGGATCCTGAGAGGAACTTGATAACCAGGAGTGTCGGAGGATGGAGTAGGACGGCCTTTGCATTTATAACTGAATGTTGGATGAGATTCCTGGCAAGTGTTGCATTTAGGAGGTTGTTGTAAATTCGTGCACTCTTTTGTTTGATGTGAACCGGTGCAATAACCACATGTTGGTGTGTTTGGACAGTTCTTGGTAAGATGAGTATTATATTCCTGACAGCGTTCGCATCTTAATAGAATTGGTGGAGATGTACGTGAAGGCTCGACCCTGCAACGTTTTTTGTAGATGTAGGCTCCATGATGAAGAAGATTGTCTATTGTAGGTTGATGGTTAGTTAGAACTCGAACCATTCCTTCCTTGGTTTTAATTCTGAGGCATTTATGGATGATATGACCTTCAAGTTTCAATTCCTGTTCTGCTTCGAAGTCTGTGACGTCTGGTTCCACTCCTCTGATAACAACAGACAGCATGGGTGACCTTCTTGGTGGTGGTGGTTGTTTGATTGGTTTGTTGTCCAGACGGGTGAGTGTTGCATGAGGTCCAAATATTTCGAAACTGAACTTATTGCGGATTGTATTGTGAAAATTTATGTCAGGAGATTGTATTATAGTTCCATTTCTAGTTGGGATAATTCTGGTGATGGAGCCTCGTGAAACATACTTGAATAGCTTTTGAAGAAGTTGTTTTGGAGCCTGCAGTTGAGTATCAAAGTTTGTCAGAAAGAAGGAATTCGTTATTGAAGAAGTGACTGAAGATTGATAATTGGCTTTTTGAGAGTCAATAGCTGTAAAGTGAAAATCTGAATTAGAATCGGATTCTTCACGATGATATTTTTTGTTAGGAGGCGATTTTGAACTGTCTTGCATAGGTGAAACTGAGCGAGATCGTGAACTGGTATAGGATGGACATTCAGTGTGACGTTTTTGCTTTCTAATAGTTCCTACTGAAGTGAATTTTGCAGCTGGAGATGATTTTGAGGATTGACGTTGGACGGTTGGTGGAAGTTGATGCTTGCCAGATGTTTTCTCATTGCCAGGCATGATAGAAGGAATGAAATAGTATTGGAGAATGAAAATGTAGACGAAGAATGATGATGAAACACGAATAAGCAGTCTTAGTGCAATGACTGCCTTTCAAAATTAACTTGTACCCTCCGACACTGAGAAGATGCCGTCAATCCTAAAGTGGCAGTGCACGCACTTATCTCAGTCGTGCGTATGCAACACGACGTCCTCGCTAGTGACGCTGACCAACCACAATTAGGCTAGGTTAAGTTATCTGGTAATTCTGTGAGCATATGCGCCAAGTAAAATGCTAAGGGCCCGCAGGGCCACCGAGCATATGTTTTTTTTTTAGCTAGTCGAGTCTAGCACCCCCAAAAGGCTACACCCTTTACTTGGGAAGAGAAGATAGAAGGAAGTGTGAGGATTTAGTAACGTTGGATGGGCGAAGAGGTTTTGATTACCTTAATACTTTATTGTTTAATAAACTTGATTGGACATTATGAGTTTTCTCATAATCATTCATATAGGATGGTTAGCTTATTTCCTAGTGATGATAACTGATGAGATGGAAGCGAGGTGTGGAAAGACGCCACAACACTTTGACACACTTAAGACAAATGATTGATGTTCTTCTCGTCTAGGGGCAACTCTAGACGGTTATGGAGACAGATGAGCCCGTGCATTCGAAATGGTCACTGTGCAGTTGATGAAGGCGCAATGTAGTGAGGGATGTTATCGACGGTGTAATCTATAATCTGTGCAAAATCTGGGTAGTTCGGTGGTATTATTTGTCGGTAGAGCGTAAATAAAAGGGAAAGTGGTGTGTAAGCATGATGAGGTGGTGTGTTGCTGTGTTCATGCAAGAGGAGTATGTCATAGAAGAGTGGGTGGTGGATTTCAAATCTATTTTGGATGTATTTGGTGCGAAGTGTTTCTAGGTGTAGAAGAAGATGTGGGAAGGTAATACGGTTGTATAATTCTTGGGTTGGGCTAGGTAGTTTTATTCGATATGCTATGCGTAGTGCGTGTCTCTTGAGAATCTGAAGTTGACGGTATATGCGGTGATCGGCTGCTATCCAGGCGGTCAGTCCATAGGTTAGAACTGGGCGAAGGAATACTTTGTATGTGTTTATAACGGTTTGTGGTTTGAGCCCCCAAGTGGTGCCTGTTAGTCTTTTGAGAAGGTTGAGGCGGTTTTTGGCTTTGCTGACAATTTTCTGTAGGTATGGTCTCCACGTTAAATGATGATCAATTACAACGCCAAGATAGGTGACAGTTTTTGAAGGTTGTATGGTTTCGTTTTGAATTTTGAGGTTGAGATGAGAAGGGTTTCGTTGGATACGGGAGCGGCATTTTGGTGGTATGAAGACTATGGCTTGAGTTTTGGATGAGTTAATGGTGAGTCCCCACTTACTGCACCAGGATAGAAAGATTTGAATAGCTTCAGTCAGAGTCTTATTGATGTTTTGAATGGTTTTATTTAGGGCTAGGAAAGCTGTATCGTCAGCATATTGAAAGATATGTATATTAGGCGGTAGCTGTGGGAAGTCTGCAACGAACAAAAGATATAAGAGTGGAGACAGTGCGGAACCTTGTGGTACACCACAATGTAAGAAGATAGGATAGGACATGCTGGAGTTGATTGTGATATATGCGATTCGATTGGTTAGAAAATGTAGAATGAGTCGGATATAGGTGATGGGAAGACGAAAGTTGTAAAGTTTGTGTAGAAGGGCCTGATGCCAGACTTTGTCAAATGCTTTTTCGAGATCGAAAAGAAGGAGACATGAAGGACGAGAGGTATTATAATGGTTTGTTATGGTATTGATGAGACGGAGAAGTTGGTCATTGATACTAAAGTGTGGACAGAAGCCTGCTTGATATATTGGTAAAAGATTATGTTGGTCTAGATGGGAGTGAAGTCGTTTAACGAGGATTTTTTTTCTAAGGTTTTGCTAAGGGCAGAGGTGAGTTGTATGGGTCGGTATGAAGATAAGTTGTGGAGTGGTTTGTCAGGTTTGGGAAACATAAGAGTTTTTGAAGTTTTCCATGGGAGTGGAAAGAAGCCAGTGCGTAGGATGAATGTGTATATTGTGGCTAATAGCGTGAGGAGAGTGATGGGTGCTTCTTTAAGATGACGGTATGTGATAGTGTCAATGCCGGGTGCGGTAGTTCGTTTGTGTGCTATTGTCTCGATTACTTCGTCTAGGGTGATAGGTGCAGTAAGTGGGTGATCTGGGAGTTGATGATTAGTGTCGGGTTGGAGATGTGGAGAGTCTATATTTAATCTGTCTGCAGGATGTCTTCGAAATGGATTGAAAGGTGGTGATGGTGTGAAAATTTCCTGCAAGTAATCAGCAAATGCGTCTGCTTTATTCTTGTCTGTATGTAGAGCTTGGTTGTGTTGCGAAATAGGATACGTTCTTTTGGAATATTTCCCATTAAGCTGGTTGAATTTTTTCCAATATTTAGTAGGGTGCGCAGTATCCGCTAATTTGTTGCATGTTCGAAACCATTGTCTTAGTTTGTATGCTTTTATGTAATTATGGACTGTCCGCTGGAGTTGACGATGTAAACGAAGTGATTCAGGGTTGCCAGTTCTTTGGTAGTCTCGGTAGAAATTGCGGGATCTTTGAATCATTGGTAGATACTGAGGCGGAAGGTTAGGTCTATGTGGGTATAGGATGGTTTTGGGTATATGGTTTTCGGAACCCTGTTTGATGGTGTTGGTGAGGGTGTCGATCGATTCATATAGCTCTGTCTCTGTTGTTGGGGGTTCTATATGTTCTGTGTGAAGTTGGATGTAATTCCTGTATTTCGTCCAGTTTGCTTTGTCGAATCAAAGAATTTGACGGGGAGGGGTAGTTCGTGGGATGTTGGGTTGATGTCGAATTTGAAGAGATAGTGTAATAGGGGCATGGTCGCTGCCGAGAAGATCTAATACGTCTATTGTGCACCTATTGAGAAGATTGGTAGAAGTTATGACAATGTCAGGACTGGTATTTGATATCGGGCGAGTAGGTTTAGGCAGTCGATGTATAGTGCCAGTTGTTTGATATTCAATAAAATCTTGAAAATCTGTTTTCTCCCTGTCAGAGCGACTGTGAATGTTGAGCGACTGTCAGCCATAATGAGATAGTTACTGAAAGTGTTGGAAACGTATGCAAAAAAGTTGGTTGGTATAGGATGTCCAGGGCGAACGTAAATGGTGGCTATTGTAAAGCTGAGGAAAATATAGTGTGATGATAAGGTGTTCGGGTACTTGTTGTAAGAGAGGTGAGTATTGGCGATAGGCGATATGGGGAGAGAAACCAATTGCGGTACCACCACTGGCCCTTTGGGTTGGTAGTTGATTATCTTGTCTTATTAGTGAGTAGCCAGGTATTTTACATGAAGTGGTTGGTTTGAGGTGAGTTTCATTCAGCAGAAATGCATTAATGCGTTCTTCGAGCAGAAGTTGTTCAAAGAGTATTTTATGCTGTTGAAGTGAACGGATGTTCAGAAATAAGAACGTAAGGGCCATAAAATTGATTATTTGATGGAAGTTTGATGGAGGTTTATACTTCCGTTTCAAGCGTTGCTGCATAACAGTGTACAAACGGGCCTGAGTATGTGGCGTTGAAGTTTACGTGCAGAGTTGTACGAGCAGCATATTGGATCTGTTGAAGTACATTCTGTCTTTGAAATGGATGAATATTTTGAAGTGCTACAGTAATGAAAGTGAGTAGTTGATCAATTGTGATAGGTTGATATGCAGATCTTATGATGGGTGTGTCTGGCGGTTTAGTTGTTGTTGCTCTGATCGGTACTATGAGTTCTGGTTTGCTTGGCTCTGCGGCCGGTCGTGCTTTACATCTGTAGCTAAAAGTCGGATGTGCTTCGTTACAAGTGTTGCATTTTGGTGGTTGTTGTAGGTTGGTGCATGATTTTGTAGTATGTGGGCCTGAACAATATCCGCATTTCATACTATTGGGGCATTTGGATGTAGGGTGTTGATTGTAAAGTTGACATTTTTCGCATCTGACTGGCATTGGAGGAGTGGTGTGTGAGGGTTCTACCCGATATCGTTGCTTGTAGATGAATGCCCCGTTTGCCAGAAGATCGTCTATTGTCTCTTGACTGTTAGTAAGAACACGGATCATATAAGTTGGACCGCCCTGTTTAGTTTTTATGCGTATGCATTTCTGTAGGGAATGCCCCTCAAGTTTCAGTTCATCTTCGGCTTCTGTATCCGTCACAGTAGGTTCGATACCACGAATTACTACGGATAAAGTAGGAGGTCTGCGAGGTGGAGGTGCTTGGCGTATAAGTTTGTGTTCCAGGTTGGACATTTTCGCGTTTTTCCCGAAGATCTCAAAACTGTACTTATTACTTATAGTTAGCATATGGTCGCCGCTAAAGTAAAATGCTAAGCGCCCGCAGGGCCACCGTAGCTGGACTTCTGGCCACTAAGGCCACTTTCGTCCTTGGAATTTTTTATTTAATTAGATTTATAAAAGCTTGTTTGAGATATCACGAATCGAACTCATGACCCGGACACCAGACACCCACCCCACAAACAATCAAAGAAATCAATTTAGTTTTGAATTTGAAATTAAATTAGAAATGCCCCTGCAAAGGCAAATAGGTATTAGTTAGTAAGGTTAAAATTATAGGTTCTTGTAAATTTGGTTAGAATTC